>BEGY01000004.1:13088-75528 GCA_002335675.1 Chlamydomonas eustigma | reverse complement strand
CAACTGCTCCCCCTGATCTGATCAATACACCACCAACTGCCCCCCCTGACTTGATCAATGCACCACCAACTGCCCCCCCTGACCTGATCAATACTACACCACCAACTGCCCCCCCTGATCTGATCAATACACCACCAACTGCTCCCCCTGACCTGATCATCAATACACCACCAACTGCCCCCCCTGACCTGATCAATACACCAACTGCTCACACCCCAACCTCAGTTAGAACACCTGCTCAAAGACATCAGGTCATGTGTGACTACAACGCTTGAGCAGGCCAAGGCTAATCAAGAAGAACAAGCTAATGAACATCGCAGACCGCTGCAATTCTCAGTGGGTGACAGAGTTCGTCTTTCGACTAATCAACTCACACTTGCTGAGTACCCTAGCAGTAAATTCCGCCCTCGCTTCATAGGCCCCTTCACAATATCCAAGATTGTGTCACTTGTGGCCTACAAGCTCAGCCTCCCTGCTAGCCTTTCCAGAATTCACCCAGTCTTCCATATCTCACGCCTCTTACCATGGATGGACTCAGATGATACAGAGTATACACAGTTCCCTCAACGCCAAACACCCAATCAACCTATCACTGATGCCCGGGACTATGTGCATGGAGAGGAAATCTATGAGGTAGACAAACTGTTGGATGTAAAGATCTGTACAGATAGTACAGACCCTCAGAGCCGTGCTAGACCAAAGACACCTTGCCTTTTTTTCAAGGTCCGCTGGGCTCCGCCGTATCATCAGCAAGAAGAGGACACCTGGGAACCTCTCAGAAATCTAAGCAAGCTGGATACTCTCAAGGACTTCCTGTCCACCTCACAGCAGTGGCAACTCTTCAAGGCAACTGACGCATATAAGATCTTTGCTAGAGAGTTTCCTTCTAAGTTGCCTAAAATGGTTCATTTCCCTAGTTGAACATAAGAGACGTTGTGCTTAGGAGGGGGGATTGTAACATATCTCTAACCTATTCTTGTTACGTATTGAACTTCAGTAACTTCAGTTGCTTACTCATTGGTAACTCTCCTTTTGACAAGAAGGTAGTTGTAGTAGTTGTTGAGTATCTGATGTCAGACTTAAAGGGGTGGACAAAAGAAAAGTCATAATTTTAGAGGTATCCTGTAATGACTCGTAATTTTCAACCTTTCAACACTTTGCTATGTATGACACGAGGGTCTGATTGGCTTGAAAAGTGGCCCCAAAAAGGGTTAAGGGCTGGCCCTTATTGATGTAGCTGCCATCATGACTGAGCCTTAGGCCCTGGCCAGTGTGCAATCTGATTACTTCACAACAAGATATGAGTCTTGAAGTGCCTTGACTTGTTCTGAACTTCGAGGTGAGGGCTCTTGCTCAATTCCGATGCTCTTGCAGATGTAAAGGTATAGTCATTGGAAACCTTATCATATACACTTTAAAATTGATCACAAGAATTATGGTCACATAATGAAGCATGAGGGTGTGAAAAGGTCTCAAACTTTGCATGTTTGACAGCACATACAGCACATCCACTAGGCTGATTTGCAGTAAAAAGTTGAGGTTAGATCTTTTCATGTGGGCTGAGATCTGATGCCTGCTGATTTATAAATCTGAAAACTACCCCCTTATCTAGATACCTAGATATCCCTGTAGATACGCCTAGATAGGTCTAGATAGTATCTACATGCTTATCTGGACTTATCTACATAAGACCCCTCATCTAGATACAAGCCAAAATATCTACATGATATCCACACAATCTTCTATGATTCAATGTAGATACAACGTACATGGCCATCTGGATAACCATTCTGTACGAGAGCGACGTACGCTGACGACGACGCCTTTGAAGAGTGCCTTAAGATACATAAAATCTGCTGATAAGCTTGAACATAAAGTATGCTTATCTATATGGGTCAACCGCATAGTGTTGTGATCGCGCACATGCCATTCCCTGTGTTTGTCCTCATGAACTTGGCCTCGACTTTCAATATAACTTAGTACAGTCATTAAACCAAACCAATAATATAGGCCAGCAAAAATACCAAATGTTGCTCCCATACTTGATACATAGTGGAAATGGCCAACAACATAATATGTATCATGTACTAGCATGACTATGGCTTATAACACTTACTTAATACTATACAGGACCTTTTTTTGTAACGCAATAAAAATCACCTAAATCTAAATCGGATGACATAGCCATATTACAACCCGAGTAAGTATTCTTAAGAATAAATTGACAAAAAGGTCGTCTGTGAGAGTGACTCTTAGAGATTGAAGTCATATGACAGCTGATTGAGGCGAGGCTGAGAGCATTTAATTACGTGCTGCAAGTTATTTAACAATAATGTTTTTAAAAAGAAACAGTGGATACACATGCACAAAAACTCTCAAAAGAAAACCATAATCAGTACATGGACTTCAAACCTAGAGACGCAATTGGCAA
Source organism: Chlamydomonas eustigma (assembly GCA_002335675.1). Taxonomy (NCBI): domain Eukaryota; kingdom Viridiplantae; phylum Chlorophyta; class Chlorophyceae; order Chlamydomonadales; family Chlamydomonadaceae; genus Chlamydomonas; species Chlamydomonas eustigma. Next base: position 73,097 of record BEGY01000004.1, on the reverse strand, counting down.
AGACAAACGTTTTCCGTCTCCGGATTAAAAAATAAACAGTAGTGAGACAATTATTGCATGGCTGCTAAACGTCAAGACTCGTGGCCAGATACCTAAGCTAGAACGCTTTCTTCGTTTATTTGAGATTTTTGAGGTGAAGCCAACTTATTGCATATCAAACCATAGTTTGGTCGCCTACAAACCATGATTCTTCATGCTATGGCACCCAACTTTGGAAATCTTGGCTGACTAGTTTGAGAAAGTGCTACTCTCGTACTTTCAAATTTTACCAACCTGAAGCCTTGCAATGGGGCCAAAGGGACGCCACTTAGCCAAAAAGTAAGCTACCTGTTGTCAACTTCACACATTCCTCTTAAATTGTCGTGATCCAGAAGTCTTGGTTCTCTTATATTTTGTGGTGACATGTTTGTCTTCAGACTTAATCATCAAAGAAGTTCCATCTTGTAGCTGAAGGGCCTTGCAGCTGCTAGACACCACCTCCAACTGCTGAGCTGACATCTGAGGGACCAACCTGATCACTTGAAGCTCTAGAGCTCCCACACAAGTAGGGGAAGGTTGATATCGCAGCTGAGCAAGTGCCCAGTACAAACTAGCCAGGCTTGGAGGGGTAAGCTCCGCAAGTTTTGAGGCCTCTGAAATCACTGCACAAACAAAGACAATGCTAGGCATAACTCTCACATTCATTGGACCCAAAGAAAGAAATGGGTCAAATTTAGGAACAGCGTAAGCTTGCAGAGCTTCATCAAAATCAGAAAGCATGCCTGCTGCTTTAGGTACACAATTTATAAAAAGTTGAGTATGAATATGTGACCTCATTTTTGCAATGCTAATGTTGGATTTATCATGTACCTCATGGTTATTCACACCTTCTTCCAACCTAGTCATCCATTCAAGATCAGGCCTCACTCTAAGCTTCACAAGGCAACACAGGACCGAGGACACTTCAGCTGCACTCGCTGCTGGTAGTACATCCTGCACGCCATTGCAGGTTCAAAGTATTACAAGGAAAAAAGGATCAATGTAGTAAGTAAGGTTATGGGCACTGCATGGGGTAAGTAAGGTTATGGGCACTGCATGGGGTACTTTCTATACACCAACTCAGGTTCAAATGATGACTAATATTGTTTTTCAAGGGAAATCAAGGTGAGGCAAAGCATGACATGCTGAATGCTGCATGCATAGTGTCCATAAGCACTGCATGCAGTTAGCACCTTGTAGCATGTCCCAGACCTCTCGATAAATAGAAAATCAGCAGTTCAGACAGCGATTGGACATAGACATTGAAAAGAAGCTACAGCAGAGACCTTTCAACATCCCTGACTAACCATGAGCCTAGGGAGGAGGGCAGCAGTAAATTTGTCAGGAGCTGGCAGGCCCTTTGAGAGGGTTGCCAAAGTCTCTAGGGCAATAATCAATGCTGGTCTAGGGAATGTAGCCATGCGACGTGTAGAGCACCTGCAGCATACAACAATCCAAAAGAGAGCACCTGATTCAGAGCAGCACTTGAGATTGATCTTTCTGGCTTGCGCAAACTCAAAGCAGTTAATTATGTAATTGGATCTATTCATACCTGAACCACACCTCCATGAAAAGCTGGTCTGGTACATGATTCATGGTCTGGCAGGCCCACAATATTGCAGATAGCTCTCTGGGCGTCAACATGTCAATGAGACGCCTGGTCTCAGTGAGGAAAGAGGACATCCAGTTGAAGGAGGGCTTGACCTGAGGGGCATGACGAGGAGGAGGTGCTCTACTTATCAGTTGCAAATTTTGCTAAAACCTGCCTACCTAAGCCGCAGTCACTGGAGAGTGGATGGCAGCTTATCACAAGATGGAGAGTCGATGGCAGCTAGCTCATCACGAGATGGAGAGTGGATGACAGCTTATCACAAGATGGAGAGTGGATGGCAGCTAGCTCATCACGAGATGGAGAGTGGATGACAGCTAGCTCATCACGAGATGGAGAGTGGATGACAGCTTATCACAAGATTAGTCAATTAAGATATATCCTGAGATGAAGGTCTAGATGAAGGATTGAAAGTAAGAGCTGACTCATCCTCATCTTCGCCATTGTAACCATAGCCTTAGCAACTAACTGACTGACTCATCCTCATCTTCGCCATGTAACCATAGCCTTAGCAACTGACTCACCCCTAGTTACGCCATTGTAAACATAGCCTTAGCAACTGACTCACCCCTCGTTTCACTATTGTAACCATAGCCTTAGCAACTCACTCACCCCTAGTTTCGCCATTGTAACCATAGCCTTAGCAACTGACTCACCCCTAGTTTCACTATTGTGACCATAGCCTTAGCAACTAACTAACTGAGTCACCCTCATCTTCGCCATTGTAACCATAGCCTTAGCAACTAACTGACTCACCCTCATCTTCGCCATCGTAACCATAGCCTTAGCAACTAACTAACTGACTCACCCCTAGTTTCGCCATTGTAACCATAGCCTTAGCAACTAACTGACTGACTCATCCTCATCATCTTCGCCATGTAACCATAGCCTTAGCAACTGACTCACCCCTAGTTACGCCATTGTAACCATAGCCTTAGCAACTGACTCAACCCTCGTTTCGCTATTGTAACCATAGCCTTAGCAACTAACTGACTGACTCATCCTCATCATCTTCGCCATGTAACCATAGCCTTAGCAACTGACTAACTAACTCATCCCTAGTTTCGCCATTGTAACCATAGCCTTAGCAACTCACTCACCCCTAGTTTCGCCATTGTAACCATAGCCTTAGCAACTGACTCACCCCTAGTTTCACTATTGTGACCATAGCCTTAGCAACTAACTAACTGAGTCACCCTCATCTTCGCCATTGTAACCATAGCCTTAGCAACTAACTGACTCGCCCTCATCTTCGCCATCGTAACAATAGCCTTAGCAACTAACTAACTGACTCACCCCTAGTTTCGCCATTGTAACCATAGCCTTAGCAACTGACTCACCCCAAGTTTTGCCACTGTAACCATAGCCTTAGCAACTGACTCACCCCTAGTTTCGCCAGTGCAAACAGAGCCTTTGCCAATGCTGGTGCTGTGCAGCTGGTACCGAATGAGGCCTTGAAGGCTCTCTGTGCTGATGAGAGCCATGCTGCACTGGGAGTGTAGTGAAGCCTCATAAAGGCATGGAGCATGTTTGCAATCTCAGGTCCACTGAAGCGACCCATCCTGTGAATAAGACAAGAAACACAGTTGTACATACAATCTGGTAGCTGATGAGACATGACTTGTCGGAGAAGAAAAGATTTAAGGCAACTTGAGATGAGATGCAGCAGAGATTAGTTGCCGCCTTTGTGTCTCCACACCCACTCCATACCCAGCAAAAAGTACCTGGCATAACTCTCAAGACTGAACCTATCAAGCCATTCAGGTTCAGCAGGTTTGTGCTCAAAAGCTCCACATCCAGTGATGAGTGCAGCTAGGCTGTCAGGAGGCAGGACATTAAGGCGCTCATATGTTTGAGCTGTTAGAGCGTCGCAGAGACCCTGAAAAAAAGCACGAGCATATAGTCATACAGAGAGCACAAAAATCAGGTTATCACAGAGTTTGACCAGCAATAGTGTAAAAACTGACTGTTTGTTGCAAGTAGGGCACACACAGGAAGCCCAAAAACAGCACACCACTGACTTAGTCAAAGATGTTTAGCAAGGTTGAACACTTACGGCTTACTTCCATGCTCAAAAACAGCACACCACTGACTTAGTCAAAGATGTTTAGCAAGGTTGAACACTTACGGCTTACTTCCATGCTCAAAAACAGCACACCACTGACTTAGTCAAAGATGTTTAGCAAGGTTGAACACTTACGGCTTACTTCCATGCCCAAAAACAGCACACCACTGACTTAGTCAAAGATGTTTAGCAAGGTTGAACACTTACGGCTTACTTCCATGCTCAAAATCACCTTGTCGTAGACTCCTAGTTTACTGAGCGCGTACATGCACTGTGCAGTTTGCATGGGCGTCACCTGTAGGAAATGTCATGACATGGTTGTAAACTTCAGTCCAGAACTTCAAACCTAAGCAAGTCTGCATTAAGCAAGTAGACGATATATAAGATAGTGGATTTGTATTAAGTGACAAATGCAGCAGCACTAGAGTCTACACATTATAAGATTAGAACTGAAGGAGCAGAATTCACTTACACATGGTGAGAAAGAAAAAGTCAAGAGAGATGATGTGCTGTTTAGGGTTTAGGGTGCTGTTTAGGGTTTAAGGTGCTGTTTTGTATTTGCAGGTTAGAAGCACGTTGTACATAGGAAAGAGAGATGATGTGCTGTTTTGTATTTGCAGGTTAGAAGCATGTTGTACGTAGGAAAGAGATGATGTGCTGTTTTGTATTTGCAGGTTAGAAGCACGTTGTACGTAGGAAAGAGACACTATCAAGTTTAATTTGAGCCTAGCGGTGTTTAATCAGACATCAACTCAGCCTCACCTTCAACACAACAATGAACGCATCTTACTTGTTCACACTTGTACAGCAGCACAGCAGCACATCGCCTGGCAGTCAAGGACACAATAGCTTCTGAGTCCTGAGGCAAGCCCCCCTTAGGAGCTGCTAGAACCTGGAAACCTGCCAGACGGGACAGCGCTGCTGCCAGATGGGATGGTGTAAGGGAAGGGCCAAACTGCAGCACTAAAGCATTCAGCTGTAAGGGTCCTCTGGCACTGCTAAGCTCTGGTGGAGTTGAAATCAGTTGTAGAGGTGCGTTTCAGATTATGAAGCATTGGAAACAATGCAGCTGGCACAAGACGGGCATCCAATGGTGCATGAAGCAACTGCATATGACTCCGATGCTACTCAGGCAACACATTGCACTGAGACACTACAGCAACTCATGTACAGCAGAGCATGTAGCTCCGGAACCAGATGTGGTCTCCGACAGCAGGCAGTCGATGACATCATTATTAGACCTGAAGCTGGTTCATGAGTCCCTTCTGCATCATGCCCTCACCTGTAAGCACGCGGCCCTCAAACTCCGGTTGGTCAGGTGTTATTCCTACCAGGCGGCGTGGGATGTCTTTATACCTGAGTCAAACACCACAAGTTGGTACGCCAGTTCTCGTGCCAGAAACATGAGGGATGTAAGTACTGTAAGCACTGTCATGTAGTGTGCATGGAGTGTTATAGCTCCTAGTAGGCATGTAAGCACTGTCATGCAGTGTGCATGGAGTGTTATGGCCCCTAGTAGACATGTAAGCACGGTCATGCAGTGTGCATGGAGTGTTATGGCTCCTAGTAGACATGTAAGCACTGTCATGTAGTGTGCATGGAGTGTTATGGCTCCTAGTAGACATGTAAGCACTGTCATGCAGTGTGCATGGAGTGTTATGGCTCCTAGTAGACATGTAAGTACAACAGGAGACAAGGTTAGAGACATGAGCATGAGCTGCAAACCTGTCTTGCATTTTGCGTCTGCATAGCTAAACTTGACAAGAGGCTAAGCGTTTATCTCCAGCATTCAGTCACTTCTGAATGACCCTAAGAGTGCACACAAAAAAAGATAATGGGAGCAATGTGCAAGAAACTCACTTGCTCCGTTTCCGTTGCTTGGCAGAAAGTTTGGATGGTACACTGATCATAGGCCTGCGCCTGCCTGTCTTGCAGTATACTGGCAGCTGGGAGGACCTGATAAAACAACAGGAGGAAAGCAGGAGTAAGAACCTCATAATCAGGCTGGGATATTGATAATAATATAATGTTTACAACTTCTACCTTCTAAACTTAGCGCGGCACGACTCTGAGTGAGAAAGAGTGGGGATGCGTATTTGAAAAAGCTGGTGTTTCAAGCTGAGACTGGGGACAGCTTGAGGTTTGTGGTTAGGTGCTCTCGTTAGCTGTCCTGAAGCAGGGAGAGACCTGTATGAGTCGGCCCTGGGTGTCCTGATCATGCTCTGCTCTTTATGCTCTTATCATGTAGTCCCAGCAGCGGCACACAAATGGCATTTTGTTGCCTGAAATGGAAAGGGGGTTTAGGAGGTCCAATATGGCTGTTACGAAACTCTATAAGTTGCAAGCAGGAGTACAGACGTATATCATGCCCCTGAAGTAACTACAAGTACTGAAGAACGATATATTAAATTGCAGATAGTACAGTCATAGCGGCGATTGCATGTAAATTGCTTCTGAATGTAGCGTGCCGTACTTGAGTATGGACCATTAGCTGATGGAACGGTCTCCGAAGCACGGATGGTAAAAAACACTGATCATCGTGATATTTTGAGCTAAAAGGGGACTGAATCGTAAGGTTGATTAAGATCTGTGGTTCTGGAGCTTTTTTCATGCCTCGAAGTTCACTAGGTAAAAGACGATGCAGGTACCTGATAGTGAAAGCAATCCTACGAGAACTCGTTGATGAATCAAGAAAATGAATGTCCCATATCTGGTCTAGTAGGGTTTTTACACTTGAACAACATCCCGCACTACGTAGATTTCTTAGCCACAGTTTGGATTGCATTTGCACTCCTATCAATAAATTTATTCATTGACAGTTCTCTGAAGAGGGTTGTGGTGTCATGGCTCTGCAAACAGGCCCCTGCTGAAAAATTACGAGCGGTCGATGCATCCGACTTTTTCGATAACGCATACCTTGCCGTCGTGTCCACAGTTTTGGGCGCACTCTGCTGGACAATTACAATTGCTTTTAACGATCAGTGCACACCCTGGAGCTCAAACCACTGTCTTGAGAGCTGGCCAAACCAGAAGGCTCTCCCAATACAGAGGTGTGACTGACAGAAGGGTAAATATTGCACCATGACTAACCAGACCTTAATTTCATGTGAAATACTTCAAAAGCTACTCGGCAAAGAAAAAACCTTGCTGGCATCTAGTCAGAACCCAGTAATAAGTATCGTTAACCAAATTGTTGCAGTGGAGCCCGCCCATGAGCTTAGCTGCAAAGAAACAGGCCCATCACGTTCTCTTCTAGATGTTTTACATTGACATCTAAATTAATTTAGAGAAGAAAGGTGGATATAGGTCATGGCAGGCGGTTTTAAATCACTTTCATCACTTTTTGCTATGCATCTTTTGGCCTGCAGGTTGTACTTCATTGTGTCCTTCCAGTTCTACCTCTGCGAGGTCATGGGAACTGCCCTAGGGTCAGGAGCAGCCTTGAAGCAGGATATGATGGTGCACCATGCAGCTGTTATGACATGCATGTGCCTCGGCTACCATTTCCACTTCCTCCGCTATGGGATTATGTGGATGGGACTCTTTGACATCAGGTATTAAACATGACAGCCGTATGGAGTCAATAGTATTAAACATGACAGCCGTATGGAGTCAATAGTATTAAACATGACAGCCGTATGGAGTCAATAGTATTAAACATGACAGCCGTATGGAGTCAATAGTATTAAACATGACAGCCGTATGGAGTCAATAGTATTCTCTTCTGGTGAGAACTCCAGGATCTTGTAGATGGTACACACTCATTTGGTAAACAGAGGCAAGATCCTTGGATGGCTCGCAATTGGATCATGTACAGGCGGCGAGGAGATCCTGTGGATCATTGTCCACACTTCTGAACTACCAGTGAAGGGTTAGAGAATCATGTGCTTGGTGTTCAGTGACCCCAGCAGACATCACCTCACATACCATATCTCTTGCATCAACTTGCTAGTTGCCATTTGCAGCCCTTCCTGTTTCATATCTAAGATGAGGATCTTGCAGCAATCCCTAGAAATGGGGCTCTATGGAGTGATCTGCCTGCTTTGAACATGTCAGTACTTTTCAAATTTGAACTCTTATGCGAACATACACCTTTATAATGAAAAACCTTCTGGGCTGAATGAGCGCAAATTTGTAACCAGATTCTGCTTTAGTTATCACAATCCTGTACTGCTGTAGCAATCCTCTCCTCCATTTCTCCAAGATGCTTCATGCCCTCAAGATGATCCCGTCCACGAGAATATACAAAAAAACAGCATTTATCAGCTTTACCTCAGTTTTCTTCGTGGCCAGAGTTCTTTGCCCTCCCTTGTCTGTTCTGAAGCCTGCGATGCACTCAGTCTTTCATCTACTGCCAGTGCATTGGGCTGCCTTCTTCGTTGGCTCGATGCTGTTCATATATGGTCTGCAGGTAATATGGCCTGTCATAAGTTATATGGTATGCATATCTGTTTTGAAAACCTTCATTATATTGTGCTTGGTTGATTGACACTTAACTTGGCTACTTTTCTCCATAGGACAGCTGATAACAGGTTTGATGCAACACATTGTTTCTAAGATGAACTCCTTCAAATTTCATGGCTGCCGCAGGTATACTGGTTTGTGAAGATAGTTGACGTGTGGAAAAAACAGTTTCCTGCTTCTAAAGCAGCAGTAATGTTTGTTCCTTGCAAATCACATTTATCATAGGTTTTAGATTTACCTTTCAGAACCTTATGGACCCTTATGGATCCTGGAGATACATAATACTTTAAACTGCATCATAGCTTGTTATCAATTCGCAGGGAAGCACGAACATGAATATACCACAGAAGTTTCTGTGCTATCAGCTCTCTCTGAAACATTTAAATTAATCCAATAACTGATAAGGGATCACTGTGTATAGATCATGGGAAGCAAGGCGTTGAAGTGTGGGATCGTGATAAATTGACACGTCATGATTTGCATGTAGGGGCGATTTAAGTTGTAGTATGTTTTACCGTTGATGTATGCATGAGTCATGGTTGCCGTGAAAGAAGCATCTTTTGTATTCGTTGAGTCGTTAGCCCACAATTTAGGATTAGATCATAGAGTAACGTATCAGGGTGCTTATTTGTATGATTTCGTAATCACTGCCTGGATCAGCCTTGCACTCCTTGTTGTTCGGTATGTCAGTGAACGGATCATCGTTGGCTCGCCTCTGCCATCTGGGACAAAGCCAGATGCAAAGCGGAAAAAGATCGATGCCATATATGACAACTTATTCATTGCAGTTTTTAGTGCTCTCCTCGAAGCTCTGGCAGTCATCAACACCCTATTTTACAATGGGGGATGCACCCCTTGGAGTACGGATGCATGCATGGTTGGCTGGCCAAATCATAAGCTGATTGTAATCCAGAGGTCCGGTCTGCACATGATGCCACAAATTGAGCCTTAAGCTCGTGCCATTGCGTGTCTTTGAAGGACTCATTGAGGAATGTCATCTATCATGACCGTCTGCAATCTGCTGTCAGATGCTGTCAGCTACTTATCTGAGAGCTTTATTCCTCACTTCAATGACCTGGTGACTGCAGGCTGTACTTTCTCCTCATGTTCCAGTACTATTTATACGAAATGATTGGGACTTTGGTCGGCGTGGGAACTATCCTGAAGACTGAGATGATCATCCATCATGTAGCTACCATGGCACTCATCACCCTGTCGTACCGCATCAACCTGCTGCGGTACGGCACCATGTGGATGGCACTCTTTGATCTGAGGTGAGAGGTCTCACAATAGATTTCTCCTCGGTGATTCATGAAGAAGAAATGATCAGATCATAAAAACATACTGTGGGATCCTTTGAGGTACTTCCTTTTCTCCATCATCATCTAGTTTGCTGTACTCCAGATTAAGTCAACATATTGCTCAGTGCTTTTTTACCTGCCTTGTGCAGCAATCCCCTCCTTCACCTAGCCAAAGCTGCACACCTGCTCGAGGTGCCTGTCCTCAAGGACACAATGCTCCCGTTGTTTGCCTTGGTCTTCTTTGTAGCCAGAGTAGCGGCATCTCCCTACTCCATACTAAAGCCTGCCTTCACACACGCTGTCAACATCCTGCCCATGCACTGGGCGGTTACTTTCATCGCCCTCATGATCTTCATCTGCATACTGCAGGTAATAACATGTGTCTCTGTACTGAATGTCTCAACATGATGTTGTTTTAAAGTAAACCTGCTTGTAAACAACATCTGCAAGTGGACAGTAGTAAATTCTGCAATCAACATCTGGTTCTATGCTACTGGCACCATCATGAATATTATCTCATACAAAATGACTATGTCCCTGACATATGCCCTGTGTGACAACTTGCTGCCCAGCTCTTCTGGTTCTACAAAATCGTCATGATTGCACTTCGTGGGGATAAGAGTGAGAAAGACAAAGAAGTGTGAGGCTCTTGGAACTCCTAATGACCTAATGAACAGCAGAGCAAATATAATGAGAAAATGCCAACTATAATCACCAGCTGCTATAATGTTGTACGTCGTGGTCAAGGAACTGATACTTGAAACTTAGATCCTGTAATTGAGGGTAGGCTGCGGTGTGTTGTAAAACGAGTAGGTAGACTTTGGATTACTTTGGCATTGTTGTTGGTGCCTTGTCTTTATTGTACATCGAATAGAGGTGCAAGAGTTTTCGTTGTCCACAGTAATTGAATTTTGGTGAATTCAGTTATGTGGTGGCCTTAAGGTACGGTGCCTTATGAGGTCTCATGGAGGATCGTTGTCCCTGGTATTTTAATAAATCTAGGGTACAGCCATACCAGAACCCTGACACATACATGTGTATGTAGTCATAGCAGATCATCATAATCATGTGCACTGCGAGGACTGATGATGTTGAAGGACTTGAGAGATGGAGGACGACGACATGATTGAAACTGTTCTATAAGAGGAAGAAAATCCCTGTAAACATTTGCTAAATCATACGCCAGCACTAACCAAAATTAGAGTGTCGTCTGGCATCTTTTTAACATGTTTGCTTTGGTTCGTTTCTATCGAATCTTGAGTGAGCAAATGGTCAGGTACCTCATTGTCCCACTACCAGCCTAGCCTAGCCTCTACATCCAGCCTGTCCACACTATCACAAAAAGTGCGACGATGGACCACACAAAGATCCCAACCATACCTGCTGCCCTCACCAGCTGGAGCTGAAGTGGCAGCAGCAGCAGCAGCAGCAGTAGCAGGACTGATTCTGGAAGCAGCAAACATCAGGTCGCCATCATACTCATCATCACCCTGTAGTAGTGATGTTGATAATGAGCAGGCAGGATCTTGTTCTATTAATGGCCATCTTAAGCTGATGCTCCCAATGTGTTTTGGTATGCAGCCTGCCTCAGCTGCCAGCTCTCGGAACACGACACGTCTCAACCTTGGCATCAGCTGCAGTGGCAGCGTGGGTGGCAGCGACCCTGCTGGCAGCATGCCATCATCACAACCACTTATCCAGCTAGCAGTACTACTGTCCTCAGACTCTTGTACTGCTTGTACTGTAGTACTGGAGCAACTAGCCTGAGTCAGGACAGGTTCGTCCTTTGGGGTTACATGAAGGATGTCTCCCACTCTGGGCTTATTTCCAGGTAATGCTGCAGTACCGTACTGCTGCAGGCACACCAACCTGAGAGCCTCTTTCAGATCCATGTCTCTTGACCAAAGGCCACTCATCCTGTTATTGCTGGATCTAGAATCATGCATAGTAAGTGAGGCTGCTGCAATGTTATTGGATCTAGTACTCAGTGGATCGGCTGATGTGGCCTCCGTGGCTATACATCTACAGGGATGATGTTGCTGCTGCAGTCTGTAGGGATGATGTTGCTGCTGCAGTCTGTAGGGATGATGTTGCTGCTGCAGTCTGTAGGGATGATGTTGTTGCTTCAGCCTCTCATCATCTGTTGTATCAAGTACTAGCCGCTCTTCAGTAGGGCCTATTAGCAGCACCTGCTGTTCTCCTGTGACTACCTGTTGTGTGGCCTGCCTGCTGAGCGGCTGTAGCTCATGATTCTCCTCCTGGTACTGAAAGAGAGAAGGCAGTAGCAGCTCACAGTGCTCAAAGATGAGGTCCTCCAGCAAGGGCATGGAAGGAAGAGCAGGGCCTCTGATTTCAGTAGACAAGGTGCTAGTGCTACTACTGCTTCTGATGCACCTGCTCTCTGTCTCATCATAATATCCACACCTCCTCCTTGCTCTCCATTCAACAGAAGACTGCTGACCATCCTCAGAGGCCATCATCTCATCAGCTGGGACATTTAACTGGCTATTGGATACGGAGCAGCGCTGGTAGGTGTCAATGTCTAAGAAGGGAGATGTAAGGGACAGGCGTACAAGCCTAGTGAAGCACCCTTCCAGGAGGCTCACAGGGTCCAATGAGCAGAGGGAGAAGCTGAGGGGAGTAGTAGGGTGAAAGACTGAGGGGCAGGATTATGCATGGCTGAGGGGCAGAATTATGCATGATTGATTCTTTTGGGCATTGTCTGGAATGCAGAACATCTTACAAATGACCATGCGTGACAGAATCCTGGAATTGTAATATCATCAATTCAGGCAAGTCCATTCTCCATCATCTTTCCACACTAGCGCCTGCTGTGTTCATACACACCCTAGTTCCTAAGTGCACAGCCAAAGAGGATGTTGCTCAAGATGGTAGTGACTTACCTTGGCGTCTTTATCCCTAGCCCAGGAGGAAGTTGCTCAAGCTGATGACTCCTTCCTCCATTCAATTGAAACCCCAGTGCCAAGCTTGTCAGCCCACTCAGTGCAGTACCCAGGGCTCTAACACCGCTAACGTCAGTGCAATCTACTGGGGTAAGCTCCAACACCTCCAGGCAAGGAAGGCTAGAAGCTAGCCGAGGCAGGCCAATGTGTACTGCTGGTGCAGTTGATAGAGTACTGCTGCAATAATCAGGCTCCTCATCCTCCCCACCTGCTGCTGCCACAAGGCGATACGATAGGTGCCTCAGCTGAGTCAGGTTTGACAATATCTCTGTGCTGGAGCCGTTATCCCTGAGCCTCAGATCCAGGTTGGATATGACCAGTAGATGCAGGCTTGGCAGGTCCAGAAGCAGCAGCTGCTGTTGCGGCGGTACAGAATGAGGAATGACTCCTTGATCTGAAGGCCTAACTAATGGGCCTTCTACTTCCCTCCTGATTGCCTCTCCTGAATCAAGAAGGGGCAAGCACACAGTCATGGGCAAGCCCTCAGGTCCTAACAACCTCAGCCTCTGCAGTACAGGGAAGCGTGCATGGTCCAGGTAACACAGGCAGCGCAGGATCTCTAGCGGAGAATCCATTCCCAGGGTCAGCTCTAACAGCCTTGAGTAAGGAAGAGGGGGTGTCCCAATCAGAGGATGATGAGTTGACAAGGTGCCTTGGCTTGTGGGGACAACAGTACTAGGCAGCATTGACAAGGTGCCTTGGCTTGTGGGGACAACAGTACTAGGTAGCATTGACAAGGTGCCTTGGCTTGTGGGGACAACAGTACTAGGTAGCATTGACAAGGTGCCTTGGCTTGTGGGGACAACAGTACTAGGCAGCATTGACAAAGTGCCTTGGCTTGTGGGGACAACAGTACTAGGCAGCATTGTGGAAGTTGGGATGCTTTGGTACTGTCTGCAGCTTCTTCGGATTGCAGAAGGTGGACGCTCTTGGTTCTGATTGGCCCTTGCTTGAATACTGGAAGTGTGGACTGATGGAGACACATCAGCCTCGGCAGGCGTGACCAGCATGTTGGAAGTGTGGACTGATGGAGACACATCAGCCTCGGCAGGCGTGACCAGCATGTTGGAAGTGTGGACTGATGGAGACACATCAGCCTCGGCAGGTGTGACCAGCATGCTGGAAGTGTGGACTGATGGAGGAACGTCAGCCTGAGGAGTGAACATCAAGCTTGCTGACGGCTGCTCCTTCATAATTAGACCACCATCCAGCTTAGCATTCTTATTCTGGACTCCTAGAGCACCTTCATTCTCACCAAACGTTTCTGGAGCCATGCAGCCCTCTGTGAAAGCTGGCGCTGCTTGGAGCTGTGTTCGCTGATGCGTTACAGTGGTAGTTGAGGTAGTTACACAACATTCATCCACATCATCATGACTGGATACCAAGCTTCCTTTAGGATAGCGTGCTGGGCACACCTTGGATGCTGCATTATGTACCTTGTGTCCCGGGGCACCTGGTAAGTTATCATCATCATCATCATCACTCTGCATCAGTACACCAGACCTGGGAAGGCGTTCAGAAGCTGCTGCACAGTAATTTGTTTCAGGTGTGTAAGCTGATACAAGGATCTGTAGTGTGGGATTAGGAAGCTGCTCTATGGCAGCTCCAGATGGCACATCAAGTAGTAAGGCCTTCTCCCTCTCATCTGTCATATGAACTAGGGCCTGCAAGCTGGTGGCAGTGACCAGGGAGCCATCAGAGGAAGCCAGAGTGAAGCTGCTAAGCCCACCACACTTCCCACTGTCCGTCACATGATAGTTATCTCCCATGCTGCTGCTGCCGCTGCTGTCCAGCAGATTTCTCAGGCCCTCTGTTGCCATGAGAGGGATGGCTGTGCTACCTCCGCTGAGTTGGGGAGCAAACAGACAGCTCTTGGGCAGCCTCTGCATATAATCTGCTGCTGCCGCATCAGAATGCATCATCACGTCATTCCTCACACTCAATGCGCAACAATTGACATTGCTGAACTTAAACTTTTAGCATAGAATCAGGATATGAAGGACACGCTAGACAATTCAGAAACATCCTGCTATCCATGTCTGTTTGTTATAAAGTTCTATTTATGACCTGAGATAAAATGAAAGGCCTGAGTGTATTGTCCTTACCTCCTACATCATCAGCTACATCATCAGCTACTAGTCCACACATTCTGGTGTTATTCTCAACTCCCTCATGTCCCAGCTTTCTCCGCTCCGACAGTAGTAAGTCAAGGATAGGACTCTCTGTTGGCTCCATGCTTGTCTCCTCCTCTTTAAGGCCCTCATTGCTTCCCCTTGACACTTTCTCAAATAAATCGAGACCATGAACATGATGCTCAAAGCGCAGGAGGCACAACACGTCATCATCATCTTCATGGTGAAGACCTCTTGCTTCATTCATCACTGCGACCCTGTCTTTTAGCGCCTCTGTAAGACCAACCTCAGGAGGGTTCACAAGAAGGCCAGCCTCACAGCTGAATTCTACTTTAGACTGAGGGTTCAACGAAAGATGGCTGTCAGGGCTCAGTTCAGGGTTTGACAAGTGTTTTGCTGAGGTACTCATCATGGGTTTGGGATCCACTTCTGGTAAAGCAATGGATCGAAGTGGCATTGTGTGAATTCCACACTCAGCAGGGGTATGGTGGACAGCATCTCTCCTATCATGAGCGTTTTCTTCTGTGCCATGCTGGCCACATGGAGAATCACCATGCACAATATGGCCACATGGAGAATCACCATGCACAATATGGCCACATGGAGAATCATCATGCACAATATGGCCACATGGAGAATCACCATGCACAATATGGCCACATGGAGAATCACCATGCACAATATGGCCACATGGAGAATCATCATGCACAATATGGCCACATGGAGAATCACCATGCACAATATGGACCAATCCTGACTTCAGGATAATATCTTGATGTGCTGCAGAAGACACATCCCCCTTTGCTGGCTCTTGACTGCAGTAGGCTTTCAAACTTGAGATGAAGGAAGGGCTAAGCTCAGAGTCTGTCGCTAGTAGTGTTTGCTGTGCTGATAGTGGCCCTGTACCGCTATGGCTTAGGGAGTTTAACCTGACAATATTTGGCAGGTTAGGAGTCTGTTGCCAGGCAGGTATTAGTCCAGAAGTATCCGAATGATGTGTTATGAACCCAGGAGCATTATGGTGCTGGATTCTTGATCTGGGCGTGATATCATACATCGTGGATTCCTTCAGATCCGGCTTGATGTAGACATCGCCCTCTGAGGCTCTTGACGCAGCACATTTCTGTGCTCTCTTGGGCGACCTTGATGCATTTTCACTCACTTGCAATGAGCATTGCACAAGAATATCGTGTTGCGCAAGTGCAGATGAACATGCATCGCTTTCACAAGAATAGAAATAAGTCCTTCCCACTGGACATTCTCTGCTGCTGCCAGCTCTATTGAGCACGTCACCTTGTGTAAGGTCCTGAGTGGTCGATCCTACTTCCAGAGCATTGCTCACGCTCTCCACCTGCCTGGCAGCCTGGTAGGACTCCATCAGCTGTTGCTGCAGCCTCATTTCTTCAGCACTGGTACAACCCCAAGAACTTAAATCCTGTTGATCCTCATACCCAGCAGCGTGATAACCTTGTCCGGTCTGCTGTCCTTCAATCAGCTGAGGCAGGGCTTCTCCTGACTCTGGTAAGTACACAGGTTCTAGAGCCTGTTGGAGCCAACCGTCACTAGTGGTTTGAAACCTGGTCTGATGGAAATCTTGATTGACACCTGACAGCCACTCTACATCACTCTCAAACTTAAATGTTAAATCCTCATCTTCTGCAAAGTTTGCTAATGTTTCTGCTGATCCTGCCTTGCAGGCACTTAGTTGGGGTGCTGCTGCATCCTCTCCCCATAATATTGTTCTGCAACAACTGCGTGCATCAGATCTTTGGCTGACAGACAAAGCCTTGCTCAACTCACTCCTGGCAGAGCTTCCATGCAGGTGACCCATGATCATGTCATCAGAATTAATAAGGGCGGTGTTCATGACACGTCTGTGGATGTAGAGGTGTGGATGTTCATCGGTAACAAGACCACCAGAGATTCTATCAGTATCTGAGATGATGTGTTGTGTATGTGTCTTGTTATTCTCATTGATGCTTTGAGTATCCTGATCATGGTAATCTGGAGTCCCCACTCCATCACCCTCTGGGGTTGAAGAATGTGAGAAGTGCAACATCATGTCAGAGTGCAGGGATGAAGACAATGAGGTGCTGAGTAAGGAGCCAATATCATCATCACCAGGAAGCTGATCCTCAGACTCAAAGAGTGCTGAACCACAGTCAACGTCAGCACAATCTACACCTAGGACCTGTGCTGAACCACAGTCAACGTCAGCACAATCTACACCTAGGACCTGTGCTGAACCACAGTCAACGTCAGCACAATCTACACCTAGGACCTGTGCTGATACGTCTGCCTCTGGGCTGCTGACATCTTGGTGAAGGGCAGCAGTCGAGCATTGACCTGACTCCACGACTGATGAATTCCCAACATTCCACTCATCATCACAGCAAGGTCTAAACAGACACTCTGGAACTTTTTTGTCCAGCATCTGAGACTTTTGAGTGTCGTCAGAGTCTGATAACAATAACTGCTGCCTAATGACACATTTCTTGTCAGCCTCTTCACAACCAAAGGCTTGGTTGATAATTGCTACAGGCTGAAAATGATCTGAAGCAGTTCTACATGAGGTCTCTCTGTATAAATGTGTCTCAGACAGATCAGATGTAGACACTACAGTGCTCAGGATTCTGACATCATCACATGCTTGTCCTGAGTCGGACACTTGGACAGCCCTGAAAGTGCGGTTATGCTTTGGGAGCTGTGGTCGACATGTCAAGGGCATGTTAGTAGTCTTCTTGCTGTTAGTATGAAGCCCTCTGCCATGGTACATGCCCTGTACAGTCAGCTCTGTCTCTGCATGTATTGGTCCTGAGGTAGGTGCTAGCTTCTGGTACAAGTCAAGCAACAACATCAGCTCTTCATTAAGAGAGGATGATGAGGACCCTGATGCTCTGACAGCAGGTGGACAGCCGGTCGCCCTCCAACCCTCCATGTCCTCATGTGGGACATCCAATCTGTCATTACAAACTGTCACCCCTCCATCTGTTGTGTGACACTTCTTGACATGCGAATGTATAGTAGTGCCTGATGTAGTGCCTGATGTCAACTTTTTTGTATGTTCTAGCTTGAGCGACTCAGATGCATGAGCATCAAAGTTAGGAAGCCTTGCTTGGCCTCTGACACTCACTAGAAGACCAGCCAGAGCTCCCTCCTCCAAAACGAACACACCTGCAGCACACATGGAGTAATAGATGTCAAAGCAGGAAGTGCTCTCTTTCTCTTTCCCTAACTCAGCAGGGTTGTGTTGCAGTCCAGGGCAGCGACTTAGTCAAAGTCTCTGGACAAAAGTAAGATGTTCTCGGTCATACCATCTTCACAACAATTAAAACCATTTCCATTTCATAAACATATAGCCACTTAGATACACCAACAGGATCACAGTCACTGCAGTCTTGGAACCCTTGCTTTTCACACTACATCACACCACATCACACTATATTACACCTTTCTTGCTGCAGGGTGGGCTTGAGCTGTGAAACCCATGTGCATCCTCCCAACTTGAGGAGGACTCTGCCTCTGTTTGTTGCTTTCCATCTACATCGGTAGCTGAGTGAGTCCGAATGTTGTAGCTGAGTTGGACAGACATGCAAGGGAAAATCAGGTGGAAGTTTGGATGCACGGTACAGAGCATCTCTTGCAGCTTAAGCATGGAGACCTGCTGGAAACCATTCAGCTGCAACACAAGATGGCGGATGCTGTTTGTGCTAACTTGTTCATTGAAGGGGAGCGAGTGCATGGATGTACAATACATAGTATCTGTTGATGGGGAGGAGATGCTACATCTAGGGGATCCTGACACTGTTTTTGAATGAGTAATGTTAACTGCAGCGAGTGCTGATAGAGCAGGAGGCAACCAGGGCCCCAGGTTGTGGAGATTAAGGGAGCCTAGAACATGTCCCAGAACAGAGGCGTGGTCCTCAAACTGCCTGCTGATGGCTGCAGGTTTCCTACTCTGACTATGTTTACCCAGTGGCAGTGAAGTTTGAATGGTTTTGCAGATCTGCTTCCTTGTGGGCTCTTGTGTCTCTCCGTCTGGCAATGAGGCAGCAGCAGATATAGTTGTGTGTGGATTCGCTAGAGCAGAGTATGATAGCTGCAAGCAATTCGGGATCTCTGGGGGTTGAAGCATTTGCCAAGCTGCAAGGCTGTCAGCATCGTTCAGGTCAAGCTTGAGGGGTGGCATGCTCAATACATTCGGCTCCATGCTTTGGTGTCCTGTCATGAAATAGACTATGTTACATGTTTATTGTTAACTGAATACTGACTTCAGAGCAAAATCTGAGTCCCGGTGAAACATCTGCTTCGGGTCCGTCATTAAAAAAAGGATTTAATTTCCTAAAGAAGTCTATTGAAGATGAAAGAGTGATCTGGGTTAATGTACTGAGGACCCACCACAATGGCCTGTGTTATTCGGCCTACGAGTGGAGTAAGGAGTTCCACAACTCAAACAGCAGTGTACGATGCAATGAAATGAGAGATCTGAAGGGAGGCAGTAGGGATAGGTATTTGACAGATTGAACGTGTCGGGCAGAAAACTGTTGCTGAGCCAATAAGCGGCAGGCCCCTTAAGCATGGGACTGGTTTTTACAGAAGTAAAAACAAATATGAACCTGAATTTCACGACATGCCGTCTACCTATCAATAAACATACAGCAGCCTCGCTTATGCATCCCAAGTATGAGCAAAACCATTTTGCACTTATCTACAATTAATATCTATGGCTTTGGCAGAGGGATCTGCTTCCCTTCCTCATTCAAGACAACAGTTTCTGCGCTGATTGCTTCTGCCTTGAAATCCTCTTCCAGCCTATCATCCAAATCAATTGGCTCCTCCTTGATCTCAGACACCATCTTCTCCAAGCTGGGCACATCCTTCATGTCAGAGGCCTTCGCATCCTTCTTCCCAGAGTCAACCTCCTTTCGCTGCGCCATCTCAGCAGCCAATCGGTCACTCTTCTCGATCACTTCCTTGATGTCTCCCACCATGTAGAATGCCATCTCAGGGAGGTCATCGTACTTTCCCTCCAGGATACCCTTGAAGCCTGAAATGGTGTCCTCAAGGCTCACGTACTTTCCAGGGGAGCCAGTGAACACCTCGGCCACCTGCAGAGGGACAAGAAGTCAGACAAAGGGGGAGTTCCAACACTGCAACACTGAGCTAATCACAACATTAGCCTGATGTAGGGATGTCTTATCTTGGAGCGATTTACACCCCTCCCAGTATCAGCGCCTTCAATGCTCACGTATATATTACAGATCTCTCCTCTTTCAATATACCTGGAAAGGCTGAGAGAGGAAACGCTGGATCTTTCTTGCTCGCGCCACAGTCAGCTTGTCCTCCTCAGACAACTCATCCATACCCAGAATAGCAATGATATCCTGAAGGTCCAATAAGCAGTAGACAGTAATAATGATCAGTACATCCTTACTGGGATCATCATCATGGAACTGTTTTCTTTACTGATAATGACTGAACATGATATCACATTTGCTTATTTCCTTAGTCCATGTGGCACAGTAGTTGCAGGTGATGCCTGTACATGCCTGCAAGTTCTTGTAGTCTTGCAGCACTTTCTGCACACCACGAGCCACTCCGTAGTGCTCCTGTCCGATCACCAGAGGGTTGAGCATTCGTGAGGTGGAGTCCAAGGGATCCACAGCGGGATAAATACCCAGCTCAGCAATGGAGCGGGACAACACTGTTGTGGCATCCAAGTGAGCAAAGGTGGTGGCAGGGGCAGGATCCGTCAAGTCATCAGCAGGCACGTACACAGCCTTCGAACAAGAGAGGTCAGCAAGATGAGTGCTTGTACAAGAACATATATATTCAGACCACTTTCTACTAATGTCAATCTCAGAGAGCAGATGCTGAGGATGAACATAAATACAAATACTGTGGCTTCGGGCAGACTGAACTAACTAAGATGTTGTTCTCTTAGGGTATAATGAGAACTACGGCATATTGAATCATAAAGAAATACCTCTTGATAGTTCATGCATCATACCTGCACAGATGTAATGGATCCCTTGGTAGTGGTGGTAATTCGCTCTTGCAAACCTCCCAAGTCAGTTGCAAGAGTTGGCTGGTAACCCACAGCTGAAGGAATACGTCCCAACAAGGCAGACACTTCTGAGTTGGCTTGAGTGAAGCGGAAAATATTGTCAACGAACAGCAGCACGTCTTGGCCCTCTACATCGCGGAAGTACTCAGCAACCGTCAACCCTGTCCGAGGAAAGAACGTTTGTTGAAGGTCCAAACACTCTAGGTGCACATGTCAAAGGTGAATCCTATCAAGTTATTTAGGATAGTGCGTCTTACCAGTCAGAGCAACACGGGCACGAGCTCCAGGTGGCTCATTCATCTGTCCGTACACCAGTGTCACCTTTGACTCCCCACGCTTCTCCCCTATTTTGATGACACCCTGCATCATTTGGAAGGGTGAGCAATCAATGAGACATGGACAACATAGACTTAAAAGCAACTCTGGAGCATTGTGCCCTCTTCATAAACTCACCGACTCTTGCATCTCACGGTACAAATCGTTTCCTTCACGAGTGCGTTCTCCTACCCCAGCAAAAACAGAGAAACCACCTGCGATCAGGGGTGACTCGAGCCTGAGCATGCGTGTTGCTAACTCATGATGCATGAGCTTTAAAGCTTTACCATGTGCCTTAGCAACGTTGTTAATCAGCTCCATGATGAGCACAGTCTTGCCCACACCAGCACCTCCAAAAAGTCCAATCTTTCCACCTCGCTGGTAGGGAGCAAGCAAGTCGACGACCTAGCAAAGGTGGAAATGGTTTAAGCGCAGAAGAAATGCGATCTAAATAAAATGAGATACCTTAATACCCGTCACAAGAATTTCCTGATCAGTGCTCTGTTCGACAAAAGGAGGTGCTTCACGGTGGATAGACCAAGTATCAGAGCAATCTACAAAAGAAAGAGGCACGTTAAAAGCGAACAGGCCAGGAGACATTGAGAAGATCATGAAATGATGTTCTTACCAATTGGTCCCTGCTCATCTACAGGCTCTCCAATCACATTAAGAATACGCCCCAGAGTTCCTCGACCAACAGGTACCTATATTTACCACGATCGAAGTTAGCTGATGTCTTCATCAGGTAATGATGATGTAGCGAACCTTGATTGGATTCCCAGTATTAATAACTTTTTGACCCCTGGTTAGTCCATCAGTAGAGTCCATGGCAATCGTGCGAACAGTGTTGTCCCCAACGTGCTGAGACACTTCAAGCACAAGGCGGATATTATGGTCTGCGACTTCTAGAGAACTAAGAATTGAAGGTAACTCTCCTTCAAAGCGCACATCCACAACAGGCCCAATGACCTGCATGATTCGTTACAAGATCGATTTCCGAATCTAGGCCATCTGCTGGATGATCATTCATGTTTTATTTACCTGGCTCACGACTCCATGTGCAGGAGCTGAGGCTGCCTCAGCAGCAAATGCTCGTGAGAGCTTGAAGGCTAAGCTTCCATCTTTCACCGAGCAAGATAGACCTAGTAGTCTGCTAACAGCAGCACGCATTGCCATTCTTCCCACCGTGTATTCGTCCAGTGAAGAGCGGGGCCAAGTATCATGATTCTTTCTGGCAGGCCTTAGTACGGTTTTACCTGTACGGGATATTTTGGGCAAACTTCATATCCTTTTCGGTGCACGATGCCGCTGAATGTACATATTCGATAAGATCACATGGCCATGGACCAGCATTGACACCTTGTAAAAAGTGAACAGCAATTGTTGCAGTTTTATCGTCACTTGTCCTTTGTGCATGCTTCATGACATGCTTGAAAGAAGCCATTGACTGAGTATATGCAGAATTCAATTGTAAGAGAGGACATGTCCTGCACACATGCACTGTACGCACTCTAAACAAAAATGTCACTTATTTTAAGCGGCTAAAATATCTGGAAAGAATGCAAGAAAATGCATCAAAAAATTGATAAGAATAAAAGAGATATGGTTCCAGAATTCATTGACCATACAATATCTGATGTACAGGTGCCAAAGGTACATGGAGCATTGATCAGCCAGGCAGCTTTAAGAGGAAAGGTGATCTACAATGTAATGCTCATGTTGAGCCATTCACACCCATTCAGAAATCTTGTTCATGTCATGACATAGGGCTTGTAAGGTGTATTAGTTGACATATCATGCATGCAGGTTCAATATGTTCCAAGGAGTTAAAAGCCTATTTGCATCTAAGGTTTATGGACATTGGTAACCAACTAAACCAACAACATAAGATATGTGATGAACCTGGCAAGGGATTGTTTATTACTCACTGAGAAACTAAGGCGTGTCTCATCACAACAACATGTACTTATTCTCTACAGAGTGTCCTCATCAAGGCTCCAGAACCAGGCTACTGCTAAGAGGCTGTAGATTCTCTTCGAGAGGACAACACTGTGATCTCTCCTGACACAGGCTCCACCTCCTCATCTGCCTGGACAGCTATAATAACGGATGTTGCAGAGGCTGGCCTTGGCATTGACGCATTCTGGTTGAAGCCATGGCCGTCAAGCCCAGTTCCCCATGAAGGCCTCAAGGGACTGCGTCGATCTGCAACAACGAGAAGCTCATCAGGTGCAGCTGCTGGTTTGTGAACAGAGGCTACAGCGTTCTGGAACTCCTTGGCTGTGAGCTGGGGCAGCTTGATGAAGTGTTCTTTGTTGTCATTGCCTGGATCTGGAGGTGGAAGGTCGCTGGGCTCCATGATCAGCTCCATCTCTCTCTCAAGCCGCCTGTGGCGCAGCCACATGAATAAGCCAACGCAAAGCGCGAGGACTGCGACTGAGGGCACTACAGCTGAGATGATGATTGCTGAGGCTCCAGAGCTAGTAGAGGTAGTGCTTGCAGGTGAGATGTTATTAGAGGAAGGGTTGTTTTGTGAAGGAGGGCTTGTTTGAGGAGTTGGTTGAGATGGAGATGTGATTGAGGGTGCCGGGCGCGGGCGAGGTGGGACAGAAGGTGATGTAAAAGATGGAGAAGCGGGGGTACTGGGTGTAGGTCTTAATGATGGCGGAGACAATGGAGGGGGCTGAACAGGGAGGGGGTTATGAGGTAGGGAAGGTAGGGGAGAAGGAGGTACAGGTGGGGATGTATGAGATTCAGGAAAAGGAGGGGGAGAAAGGCGATAAGGGGGAGGCGGTGGCACAAGCCTAGATGGAGGAAATGGGGGGAAAGGTGGCGGCGGAGGTAGTGATGGATTGGGTACAGATTCTGCAGGGGCTACATCAGGAGGAGGAGAAAAAGGGGGAGTTGAGATTGGTGGTAATGGCATTGGTGGAGAGGGGGGTGGAGGTGCAGGTGGAGATGGAGACTTTGTTTCTGGGAAGGGAGGTGGAGAGAGTAAGAGTAATGGAGCAGGTGACGGCGATTTTGGTGGTGGTCGCGGAGAAGTAGGCTTAGGCTTAGGCGGGGAAGGATGTGGAGAAGGGGATGGAGGGTTTGGAGAGTTCGGAAGGATGGGAGGCGGGGGAGAGTTTGGTGGTACAGGTGATGGAGGTCTAGGTAGTGGCAGTGGATGGGGTGGAGAAGGTGTGGGAGGTGTGGGAGACGATGGAGGGATAATGGGAGGAGGAGAACTGCTTGGAGGTGCAGGTGAAGGAGGTCTTGGTACTGGCGATGGATGGGGTGGAAAAGGTGTGGGAGGTGTGGGAGACGGTGGAAGGATGGGAGGAGGAGAACTGCTGGGAGGTGCAGGTGAAGGCGGTATAGGTACTGGCGATGGATGGGGGGGAGAAGGTGTGGGAGGTGTGGGAGACGGTGGAAGGATGGGAGGAGGAGAACTGCTGGGAGGTGCAGGTGAAGGCGGTATAGGTACTGGCGATGGATGGGGGGGAGAAGGTGTGAGTGGTGTGGGAGACAGTGGAAGGATGGGAGGAGGAGAACTGCTGGGAGGTGCAGGTGAAGGAGGTCTTGGTACTGGCGATGGATGGGGTGGAAAAGGTGTGGGAGGTGTGGGAGACAGGGGTGTCAGAGGAGGAGAGTGGTTTGGGGAAGGTATAGGTGGTCTGGGAGGTAAAGGAAAAGAAGGTGGTGAGGGATGGAGGGGTGATGGCGGTAGAGTAGGTGAAGGAACAGGTATGGGTGAGGGATTAGGAGTGGGAGGGCTGCTTTGCGGAGTTTCAGGTGCAGGAAAGGAATTTGGGGGCTTGGGTACAGGAGGAGGTGCAGGAGAAGGCGGAGAAGGTACTGAGGGATGTGGGGAGGGGGCAGGAGGGGGAAAACTAGGTGGTATTGGTGGTGGCATGAGGAGCACAGGTGGTAGTTGTGAAACCTGGGGTGCCAATGGCGGCAGAGGAGATGGATTGGCTGCTGATAGTGAAGGTGAAGGAGGAGATGATTGCGGTACTGGCAGTGGGGGATCTGGGGTCGAGGGGGAGGTTGTAAAAGCTGGAGAGCCTGGCTGCTGAATCTGTGCTAAGCTGCGGGAAGTTTGATGCAGGGATACTGAATTGATAGCATCTTTCCGGGTATGTACTGAAGGAGCTCCCTCTACATCATCCCAGCTTTTTGAGGATAATGGATTGCTGTTTGCAAGTCTGCGAGTGCTGCTTATTTGGTATTCAGCAAACGTGGGAAGCAGAAGGAAAGAGCACAGCAGAAAGAATAAGCACGAGCCTGAAAATTTGGAATGAAAAATTACAACCATCAGTTGTATTAAATACTAGAAGGAGTGAAAATGGTAGTGATCTACAAGTCCGTTGAAAGTCAAGGTTATGTCAGTTGAGCAGTGACGTCTATCACAATTCACAGTGTAGAAATTGAAGGAATAAATCTAGTTTAATAAGCAGGAGGATCTACCTATACGACACGGGCGGCGTAGGACTGACTTATGGTGCCGTATCATTTAAAGGAAACCATTGACTTCATGTGTAACATGCTACAACAGCTCGTTTATTTCAATTTTAAAAATTGAAGGACATCGCCTGTAAATGCCGTGACATTGCTTCGAATGTGCACCGATGTGCAATGTTCGCCCATTTAGTATGAACTACACTTAGCAGAAGCTGCAATGAAGCTGTCGTCCCACGGCCAACTGCGTCATTTCTATATGTGACTAGCGATGCATTATTTTCTAAAAGGTCAATGGTACATGGATGGATGTCCTTTGAGAGTGCTGGGAGGATGCTTTGCTGCTGGTCCTGACCACTATGTCATCATCTTTAAGCCTCAAAACTTCATGGATGGCTACATTAATCAGCTTGGACTGTCGCACATGCCACAATAGTCCAGCCACACCACAGACAGTGACAGAAGGGACCACACAGGCCAGAACAATGGCGAGCACACCAACATGCTCTTCACTGCCAACATGAGCAGCTGTGTCATTACCATGTACAGCTGTCAGGCTATCAGGTGCCTGGCCTGCGGAATCGATACCTCTAGATGCCTGATTCCCAACAGGGGGAAGCAAAAGCTGAGGGCTGCTGCCATTGGTCATATCAGGAGGCGCAAGGATCCCCAGTGCCTGGCCGCCCAAAGGATTAATACTATCAGCAGTACTAGCAGTAGAAGCAGTACTGGCAGTATTGGTAGCATTGGGAGGAGAGTTTCCCTGCGGTAAGAATCCTTGTTGACCAGGACCTTGTTGACCATGAAGAGGAGGAATGTTACTTAGTTCAAGCATGCTGGGGAAGGGAGGGGGTATGGATGTGAGATCTAGAGTTGTGGGTAGAACTGGTTCAACAACAGCTGTACTAGATTGAGGTGTAGGAGGTGTGGCGCTCAGGATCACTGCAGGAGGATTATTTGTAACAGCACTAGGGATTGCATTAGAAGGATCGCTTATGTTTGAGGAAGTTGAGTTCTGGTGGCTTAGAGATGGTGATGATGTGAAGGTTCCGTTGAAGAGGTTTGGAGTCGAGAAGGATGCATTGAGGGTAGGCAGTGGTATAGGACTTGAAGAGATTGGAGGGGGCTGTTGAACTGCAGGAAAGGGAGTGATGGGGGATGAGGGAGACATAGGAGGTGGTTCAAGTGCAGTATTGATGCTGACAGTGCTAGTTTGTGGACTGCTGTTTGTTGGTGCCGGTTGAGCAGATGTTGCTGGGTCAGCTATGATGGATGAGGTGATGTTGTCACTGCCGTTCTGATCCCTAACAATGGGAGGGGGCGACGAAGATTCCCCCAAAGTGTTGATCTGCATGCACACAAACCTCAATGGGAGAGAGCAGGTAGACAGCAGCAGCAGGATGCTTCCTGAGGTTAAGTTAGGTGAGGAGAGGCTAGTGTCATTTGAAATGGAGAAGGGTAGTGCCTGTGACAGGTTACCACCATTGCTCAGTATACCCAGCCGGGCTAGAATGAGGGAGGAGTTGATAGGGGCATCTGCAGGTAGGAGTGCTAGACAGGATTGTCCAAGGCTCAGCAATGTCATCTGTGTAGGAGTGAAAATCTGGGTCTCAGGTATGCTTGTTGTGTTTGTGATGGTGTCATTAGAGATCCAACAAGGTGTCCTAGCTGTGATGCACAGCTGCTGCGCACCTCCTTCACTGCCTGCTAGTGCTGATGTGCTGTTACTGCTTGAGTGACGAGCGCAGTACCCTTGGGCACCTGCGTAGTCCCTGCGTACTGATGGCATGCTGTACACAATTGTAGTGCTGGGCTGCGGTGAAGATACTGCAGACAGCTCAAAGTTGGACGAGTACTCTGGTTGACCAATATTACCATCTGTATTAGAAGTATTTATATCTTGAGCAGGTGGTGTAGCAATGAGCATCAATCCATTGTTGTCTATGCTGATGTTCAAGGCTGCCGACAAGTTATGGGGAGCAGGAGAGGAGTCGGACAGTCTTCCTGCATTACAGGCAGGTAGGTACATGTTTTATATCTCATGCGCTGCTCTTAAATATGTAAAAATATGGAAATGAAACATTTACAGCAGCCAATTACATGCTGCTCCTATGAACCAACACTCATACCTACCGGGTACCTACCAAGGCTAGTTTGCTAAATCGGGAAACACTTGAAGCTCCCTGTCCTCCCTCACCTTCTGCATCTTTTAAGTTATGCATGAACAAAGTCACGAGCACCCAGACTACGATGATCCACCCATAACGCCCATCTCTCAACTTGATGAATGAGCATAGGCCATTTTTTATTGACATCGAATATGATGCAGGTTTTAGAGGCCACTGCTGACCTATCCTTTAAAATGGTTTTTTTGTGTTTCAAAATTCTTGGCAGAATGGACGGGTCGGTCGTTCAGTAAGTGACAGTTTGATCTAAAACAACGCACAGAAAATGAGAAAAATATCAGGGAAATTATGAATATTCCTCTTCTCCTCGTGCAGGAGATTCGTTGTGTTCAGTCATGTCTAGATTTTGGACCCTTCTCTCCAGGCTCTCTGGGCGAATCTTACTTTCAATCTGATTTGCATGCTTAAAAGCTGTATACCTTTCATCCTCTATTGGTTCCCTGCTAGATTGAGAGAAATGCTCAACAACCACTGCGTGATTGGATTGCATACCTCCTACAGTACTTCCTTCCCCCTCATCTACCTCCTCTTCTTCACTCTCTGAAGGAGGCAGCTCCCTATTCATGCGGCGGCGATAGTCCTCATCCTCATCTTCATCTTCTTCCTCATCTTCTCCTCGAACTACCTTCAGCGAGGACTGACTAAGATGGCCGCCGTCAAGCCAGTGCTTCTGAGCTGCTATCACCTCAGCAGCAGTGTTACACTGGCTGTAGATATCAAGAAGTTCTTCATTGGCAGAGAAGAAACTGTGACCCCTGTCAGAGAGATCAAAAATATAAAAGATTTCTTATCCATATTAGAATTTCAAATGTTTCGCATTTTTGAGGCTGATTACCAAGAACTAGGGAACGTTATGATGTTAGATAAGGGAATGAATGCATAAGTATTCCCACCATTTAAATCTTGACATTACATGCACTGATTCTTGCTGGAGGCCACAGATGTAGAGAGCAGCAGCGAAGGCCTCAGCACACGACAGCTTGCAAGGTTTACCTGAGAGACATTCAGGGTAGGTTTTCAAGGGCATCATTGGACCTTGGTTCCCTTAAATGAATCTTAGAGATTTAATTTCATCGAATCTGCATCGATAAAGTTACACATGAACATGCAGCATTGAGATGAATAATGAGAGCCCTCACCGTAATTCACAGGGTTTGCAGCAACCATGAAAGGAAGCAGCCGAGGAGCCACACCTTTTATCTTGCCTGCAGAACAATATGAATCTTTTCTCCTCTCTAGGTGCTTGCAAAATATTCTGTTAAAATCTGTCATCAAATCCCTGCCTAAATACCTGTCCAACAACCTCTCATTGATGCAAACGTGTTGAGCAGGCAATGATGCTCCTTCCTTGCATATGCAACTTCAAGAAATTGGTACCAGGGAGGTCGCATATACTGGATGTGAGCTCACCAAATTGGTACCAGGGAGGTCGCATATACTGGATGTGAGCTCACCAAATTGGTACCAGGGAGTTCGCATATACTGGATGTGAGCTCACCAAATTGGTACCAGGGAGGTCGCATATACTGGATGTGAGCTCACCAAATTGGTACCAGGGAGGTCGCATATACTGGATGTGAGCTCACCAAATTGGTACCAGGGAGGTCGCATATACTGGATGTGAGCTCACCAAATTGGTACCAGGGAGGTCGCATATACTGGATGTGAGCTCACCAAATTGGTACCAGGGAGGTCGCATATACTGGATGTGAGCTCACCAAATTGGTACCAGGGAGGTCGCATATACTGGATGTGAGCTCACCAAATGGGACATCTTCTAATCTATTCCAAGAACAGTCCACAACTGCAAGGCCTTTTGCTTTGATGAGCTCTGCATCTTCTCTTGAAACGCAACGGGTGCCTGAAGGGCTAAGTATAACCCCAGGGTATGGAACTCCAAGTTTCAGCTCTTTCACAAGACCTTGGTGCACCAATCGTGTCCCAGTGCAACGTTTCCTGTCACACTGCCTGAGGTCCCACATTGCAAGCTTCACATTCATAACATACGAAGAACATGAGGGCTCATCATCATCTTCATCATTCTGTGGTAACTCGCTGGAGTAATTTCCAACTGCCCAAGCCTCGGCGAAACGATTCAGTGATGTGGCGGCTTTACCTCTTATCCCAGGTATATCAGAGATGCCCTTTTGACGTGGCATCGTAATATATGTCAAAGCAGGGTGTACAGCTCTTCATTGATGTCGTGGTGGTTTCAGAGAAGATTTCGGAGCTCCTTCAACTTAAAAAACATCAGTTTAGTGTTTACCGTGGCTTGCTTGTTATTTTAAGTAAAAGCCAATTGGTTACATGAATCTGCCTTTGTCATGACATGGGCACATCTGTTTAATAAGGTACAGATTGTTTTCTGGATCGTGTTGGCCACCGCTGTTGCCTTCTATGGGAATGGGGAGCATGACCTGCTGACTCTGACACTGTATACTAAGCAATTTAATAGGTTAGTTCTTGACTAAAAAAGAATGATAACACGTCTTCATCAGACAGAAGGGATTCTACAAACTGTGTAACTTTTGATTATTAAAAAATAGATTTCTTTAATTCACATGTAAGATTTAATGATAGATGCTTCTGATTGAAGTTTGATTCCAGTCCTTCAGAAGATGACATCGTAGCTGTCCGGCTTCACATTGCGAATCTAATTTCCTCCTTTGCAGATATTTCATTAACGCAGCTATAACTAGCACCACAGTAAATGTGGCCCTCTTTTTTTACATCTTCATTTGGTGAGTGAGTGACAGCTCCGCGTTATGATGAATCCCATCATGTTATGTTTCATGAGACTGGAGATTGTGAAGAAAAGGGGGAAGAGGTCCCGCATTCCGATTATGACTTCACTTTCCCAGCTCAAATTTCTTCTTCTATCCATCTTCTATTTGTTTATGGCACAAAGGCTGGAGAAATTCCAGGGTATTGTAGATGCCACTGAAGCGGCACCATGGGCGGCAGCTGTTGGTGGTGGGACTTTCTCAGGCTCTGTCATTTGGTAAGATGGATTCCAGCATCACAATGATGTAGGCTTGCAATTGACCTTGCAATGATTAATGACGCATGATTGGAAGGGTGTACCTGCTATCATATCATAAGTTTTCATTTTTGCTGCTGCCATACTCATCCAGTCAATTTAAACTTCGACAAGACTGAAACAACTCATCCCTATGTGTGCAGTTTCATGCTGGGGATGTGGCCTGTGTTTAGCTTTCTTTCTATACCCATAGTTATCATTGAAGTGTATGGCCTGGTATTAACCATGCATTTTGCACCTACTTTGGGGATTTTTAGAGTACACTCAAAGAAGAAAAACCAGTAATATGAACGGTATTTGGCAATATCTGATGTAGGCTGACTGGATACCTGCTATCAACAAGCCATAACAAAGTTGGTTAGTCACCCTAGAATGTAAATCTCAAGCAGTCCGGTAGATCAGAGTAGGAGATGTCGAGAAGTTTGATCCCGATACCCGTTCAGCGCTGGCTGCGAACATTGACAGAAATTCCAGTGAGAAAGGAACAGATTTGAGGTAAATTCTTAGAGCAAGTTTCATACATTGTAACACTATTAATGGCAAGAATTCCTCCTTATAATATTTTTAACCCTACGTACTTGCAATAATGTAGCTTTAGACTGTGTCAGTAACAACAAAGTACGTCCATGTAGTATGAGTAATGTGACAGCCATATGAGACAGCTTCCTAGAGCTATGCGCTCACCATGAAATCAGATCCCCCAGTGCCGCGATCTTCACACTCCTTCCTGGAAAACTTGGCAATGTAGTTGAAAGCAAAAGCTTTGTGCTGAGACCTTCAAGGTACAAGTTCCAAAGAAAGGTAGGTATCAGAACGATATCGACATAGCGTCTGTCCTTATTCATGAAAGCTACGACCAGGTCTTGCCAAAGACAGAAGCAGTATCTGTGACTTCAACTGCAGGATATGGTATGTCCTGTACAGCAACTTCAACTGCAGGATATGGTATGTCCTGTACAGCAACTTCAACTGCAGGATATGGTATGTCCTGTACAGCAACTTCAACTGCAAGATATGGTATGTCCTGTACAGCAACTTCAACTGCAGGATATGGTATGCCCTGTACAGCAACTTCAACTGCAGGATATGGTATGCTCTGTACAGCAACTTCAACTGCAGGATATGGTATGTCCTGTACAGCAACTTCAACTGCAGGATATGGTATGCCCTGTACAGCAACTTCAACTGCAGGATATGGTATGCTCTGTACAGCAACTTCAACTGCAAGATATGGTATGTCCTGTACAGCAACTTCAACTGCAAGATATGGTATGTCCTGTACAGCAACTTCAACTGCAGGATATGGTATGCCCTGTACAGCAACTTCAACTGCAGGATATGGTATGTCCTGTACAGCAACTTCAACTGCAGGATATGGTATGCTCTGTACAGCAACTTCAACTGCAGGATATGGTATGTCCTGTACAGCAACTTCAACTGCAAGATATGGTATGTCCTGTACAGCAACTTCAACTGCAGGATATGGTATGTCCTGTACAGCAACTTCAACTGCAGGATATGGTATGCTCTGTACAGCAGGTCAAGCAATACACACAAGTTGCATGAGATCAAAGCAAATGAACAAGGAATGAAAAAAAGATAAGCAGACTCTCAAGAGTGTACATTGTACTCAGCAGTACATTATGGCACTGCACCTGAACTTCTCAAGCTCCTGCACAACATCGTTGTAAGAATCTTTCATCTCTCCTCCCGCCATGTGGCAAAAGCTGCGCAAACCACCATGCCTGCCAAGATTTGCATTCCTGCGCAGCTTTTGGATGAAGCCGCGATGCTGTGGAGGCATGTGGTCTTGCATGGTCTCTAGGTACTCCTTAAGCCTGGAAATCATGATGCATCATGATGAGGGCTATCAGGAGTGCCATGAGGTGGCGGATCGGCAGTGCAATGAGAGGGCGGATCAGCAGTGCAATGAGGTAGCGAATCAGCCATGCATAGTTGAGAACATTAGGACACATATTTACACATATCTTCCTCATCACAGGCGAAGCTGTTTGAGAGCTTGAAATTGGTTCTTCGGGAGATCTAAATAGTGCTCTACTTACTTCTGAAGTGACAATTAAGCAGACAAAGGGATGCTAGACGAATAGAAGCATGAGCATGATGCTTTCCCGTCAGACACTTCTTAAAGCATGTGTCACCAATCCAATCCAGCCAGGGAGACAAGCATCCAGCCATTATTGTAATGCTTGCAACTTACAAGATATCTGAACATGATGACGACTGCGCTCCATACCTACACTGGCTGTACACTCCATACCTACTCTCACCATGTATTCCTGTCATGCTCAATCCCCAAAACAGCATCGAAAGCAGGAACAATGCTGCTCTGCGCCCCAGTCTCGCCGTACAGTTGAACAGGGGAAGTGCTGACTCCCTCATAAACAAGACCCTGATGTACAGAGGATATTCCGAGGTACCAGGTATGGACCATTTCAATTGCAATAAGGTACCAGGTATGTGTACTCACATACTAGACATATTTAGCATCCATGGATTGCATTCGGTCAAAAGAGGTATTGATTCAGTCACAAGATTTCATCATACACCATACCTGAGGGAGGTCAGGGTTCCCCCGCCACCCACTCATGGGTTTTCGCACTCTGCACGACAGCAACAGATAAAAACATATGCAGATAAACACTGCTGACCCAGCTGCATGGTAACACTGCTGACCCAGCCACATGGCAACCTCCGACATTGATTATGCCTTTCACCACTAACTAAAACACAATAGTCAAGAGTCATACAAACCTTGATGTGGCTTGATGCCAGTAATGATGGTCAACACTCTTAAGGTTATAGAAGCATAAGCCGTACATTAGCATTGGGCATGGGTAGATGAGTCACCTGTGGTAGTATATGTATGGGTCACACTTTTCACCCATCCTGGATAGTGTGACTTGCATATTCCTGAGAGCTGTGCAGATCTCAACCAAACCGCTTTGCAACATCTCATTGTCTACTTCCTGCATGAGTATTGAATTGTGCAATTGACGCTGGCATGGGTAGTTCCTTTCTCCAGTTGATCAGCCTACTAAAAATGGATTTGCTATGCCCAAGAAATAATGCATTCGCAGGGAGAAAGATTGTAACCCACAGCCTGTGCTGCCACCTCCTGCAAAAGTCCTAGCCTGGACAAGGCAGGCCCTGCCTTAGCCTCTATCTCCACATGCACAAGGCGGAAGTGCTCTTCATCAGGACCGCCCAGAAAATTCTAATCCACACAGAACCACACATGCACCATGTGACTTTGAGGCTAATATCCATGTGAAGGCTCAGGACTCAGGACTCTTAATATTAGGTAATGGATGGACCTTTCATCTCAATCACCTCGTGCAAGTTTTTGAAATGAAAAGACAAGGTATTCTTGTAGACATTTCGAAGCTATCTTACATTCAGGCACACAATATTGCCCAGCTCTATAGGACCCTCTGGATCCACTCTCCTCCAGTTGAGCAAATTGTAGGTTGCGTAAACAAGCACAGGTGGCATGCACAGGGTGTTTGACACATCACACCATGGCACAGCAAGGCGTGAAGGCAGTAGAAGTGGCACAGTACCATCCATTTCGCACCACATGTAAGCCTACTGGGATGCATAGCATTTTGGTTCATGTCATGTACCGCTAAGAATTCAAATAGTGTCTTTACTCAATTATGGTCAGAGAAGTTGTATCAATCTTTCAGCTTCTGCAATTGCAAGCTGTCGTTGAGCTAATGCAATCCTAACTAGTGCAGTTAGATGCAAGCTGCTGTTGAGTACATGCTATGCTTACTAGTGCAGTTAGATGCAAGATGCCATTAAACTAATGCCATGCTTACTAGTGCAGTTTGATGCAAGCTGCCAAACTTCAAATTTTATCTGGAGCTTACATGGGAAAGGAATGATAGCATCATGTAGGCCTTCCACTTAGCCCTTGAGTCCATCTGTAGCAGCTGATCAGTAGGGAAGGTTGGTAGTTCCATCAGGGTTCTTCTTAACGTCCCAGATCCTGAGTGAGCACAGGAGAGCGGTAATGAGAAATTGTCGTGAAATCTAGGCCTGTATTTTTTGATAAAATTTGCTGCGGTAGGCCTCAAAGGTTGCATAAATATTTTTTATCACCGAATGAAATATTCAAATTTGAATAAGTATACAGTCTCCAGTCCTATCAAATCTAGGGTTCAAAAGATTCTTTTACGGATCCAAGCTGTTAATGCAGTATTGATTCTTTGGGACCTGACATATTTGCACCTGATGCCACTGTTAGCTTTGGGATCTCATCAACAGCTTGAATCCAAGGTTCAAAACCATATCCTTTCAGTTCACCCCTAAACTGAGAGAAAAAATAAAATGATCTCATGAATTCAATTCAATACTGATCAAAGCATTAAGTTTACCTCCCAGCAGGATCTTGTATGGGCAGGAATCCTCGACCTTCTGTGATGCCTCGCTCATCAAAAATATCAGTCTTAAGTGTAAATTTCAGCGAGCAGCTCCTAGGCCCAGCTCTATACTTCTGAACAAATCGGTTAGAACAGAACGTATTTCTTGTTCGTGACACTATCATGTCACATTAAAAAATACTTCGCTTGAAAACAATCCTTCCACATTCATTGTCCATGAATTATTTTTGGAAGACAAGGCAGTGGTTTCGGATCATCATGAGTTGGATTCATCTATACGTCACTTTAGACAGAAAACAATGCGTTGAAACCTTGCATACTATCTAAAACAATTAAACCGTTACTCATGACCAAAGGTGATGAGAAAGAAATTGTTCTTCCTATTAGACGATTTGCTGAGGACATCATAGCAGCAGTTCGTGATAATGATTCAGCTGTCGTTATTGGGGAGACAGGTTCAGGAAAAACGACTCAACTTTCTCAGGTACGTGACCTGCTAATTCACACCTAGCTAACATTCAAACATATGCTTTGGTTTATGTGATTTCACCTGACACCAATGTCTGATACCTACTTCAAGATTCTTCTGGAGGCTAAGTTTGCAGAAACAGGTCAAATTGCTGTCACACAGCCGCGCCGAGTGGTAAGGATGCAGTCAACGGGCATGTAATATGACTAAAACAGCAGAAGTGTAGAAGCTACCTCCATACATTTGGCAGATACTGAAATAAAGCTTCTCAAACTTCAGGGAGCTGTCACTGTTGCAAAACGTGTGGCAGAGGAACGAGGTGTAGAACTGGGGACAGAAGTAGGGTATGCAGTACGATTTGAAGACAGGTCTACACCAGACACAAAGATCAAGTATCTAACAGGTAAACCAGGTCTACACCAGACACTAAGATCAAGTATCAAACAGGTTATCCAGGTCTAGACCAGACACTAAGATCAAGTATCTAACAGGTAAACCAGGTTTTGAGCTTTGCTCCCCTAATTCTAGATTTTCTATATCAGCTTCCTTGACCCCTAAAATTAATTCGACTCTCAGATCTAGAAGCTATCCAGACCCTGTGATTGAGAATGACTTCAAAGTCATGTCTTTTATTTGAAGAGAAGCATTCAAGATTAGGAAAAATGACATTCCGATGTTTGTGAATTCAGATGGGACCTTACTGAGGGAATGTTTGGAGGACAATCTCTTGCAAAAATATAGTGTGAGTCGCACTTTTTGTGTACCTAGAAGATCATACTGCTCTACTACTTAACTCCTCCATCTCTCTGCATTTCACTGGTGTATTTTGAATTTTTATGCTGCCACTCTCTGCATGTCACTGGCGTATTTTGAATTTTCATGCTGCCACTCTCTGCATTTCACTGCTGTATTTTGAATTCCCATGGCTGCCATCACATGAGCAGGTAATTATCCTAGATGAGGCTCATGAGCGCAGCTTGAATACAGACATACTCTTTGGTGTGCTGAAACGACTCCTTAGGAGAAGGTAAAGGATGTATGTAAAGAATGAATGACATTGACAACCTTTTCCTTTTCAGTCCTGTACTTGTATTTGAGTCAGTAAGCAGTGGTCAGAGTGATTGGAGCTACTAGTTAATTACGCTACTTCCAGCAGCAGTGTACCTTGACAATAAACTGATTCATGTTTCTAGTATGTTATCATGTCGTCCACAAGATCCTGCTTATAATAACCACAGGAAGCAACAGTCAGACATGCCACTCAAGCTCATCATCACTTCCGCCACGCTTGATGGTGAAAAGTTCAGTACCTACTTCAATGATTGCCCGGTGAGTCTTGACTGCTGTCATCCTGATTGCAGTCCCATTATGCAGCTGCTGTTTGCCTCTGCCATAATGTGTTATTTCCTTCAGGGTTGCAGTCCCATTATGCAGCTGCTGTTTGCCTCTGCCATAATGTGTTATTTCCTTCAGGGTTGCAGTCAGAACGGCTCTTTTTATTACGAGCAGCAACTTTAGCTTCTTCATACCAAAATGCATTATTATTGTTAGCCACTTGGAGTTGTAAACCTTGAGCATCATGCTTGCCTAGCTCGGTGTGTTGGCAGGTGTTCAATGTCCCAGGACGTTGCTTCCCGGTGGATATCATTTACGCCATGGAGGATCACTTCAAGGACCATGTATCAGCTGCAGTGGACACAGCACTGCAGATTCATCTGCAGCAGCCTCCAGGTAAGACTAGCTCCATGCAGCAGACTCCAGGTAAGACTAGCTCCATACCTCCAGGTAAGACTAGCTCCATAGCTGGTAAGAACTCCATGTGCATCAGCACGACTCATGAGTTAACAGATCTACTTCAATATGAAAATTTAATTCCTTTTCAAGCAAAAAGATCGTATATACCAAGCAGTCAGCTGCTTTGAAACCTGACTATGACCTTGCCCTTTTGGTGATGGCCATGAATACTAACAGCCTGTAGTCTCCCAGCTTATTTGTTTCAAAACTCATGCCAAATGGGCAGGTGACATCTTGGTGTTCTTAACGGGACAGGCAGAGATCGAAAAGGCAATACAGCGCATAAACAGTGAGATATCAGGGATGCCAGAAGATTCCTGTGGTCCTCTCTTAGCCTTGCCTCTTCATGCCTCGCTACCTCCAGAGATGCAGGTAAGGCTGCTGGTCCTCTTATACCCCTGCCCCCCCCCCCCCCCCCTCCTGCCTCATAATAACCTTGCGAGATGCAATTAAGCTGTGCCCCTGTTTCTAAACCCTCATGAAGACATCACGGCCCTTGCTATTACAACTACTCCTGCAGGCAATATGTTTTGAATGATCAGAAGTAAGCTCTTCTATCTTGTGACCATACTGAACACTAGCTGTGATAAAGAGTTTCTACATATTACTCTTCTGTGAACCTCTGTGAAACCCTCCCTCCACGATGTTATCTGCAGGTCCGAGTGTTCAGAGCCCCGCCTGAAGGGACAAGGAGGGTCATTGTATCCACTAATGTAGCTGAAACTTCCGTCACAGGTGCCGTTTCCGCACAAGATTGTGAATGCATGCATTCATTATCTCTTATGAAGATTATGTGACAGCTATAATGTTCCGCATGGTGGGTCGACGATGCCATTACTCACGCGCATTGTAGTATTAGTACGGAATACAGGCGTCACTGCTTGCATGATGAAGACCTCTCCGTGTGGATGTTGGTGCCCACAATATTGAGACGAAATTGAGACAGAGGCAAGCAGACATGTTGACAAAGCAGGTGTTCCATCTATTGTTAATATGCAGTTGAGGGTGTGGTGTATGTGGTGGACACTGGTGTAGTGAAGCAGAAGCACTACCAGCCTGCCACTGGCATGGACAGCTTGGATGTAGTGCCCATCTCCAGAGTAGGTGCAACACAGCGTGCTGGAAGGGCTGGGAGGACACGACCTGGAAAGGTACTAGGCTGCTGCCTCAAATGCTAAGCTATCTCAACTTGGGTCGTCTTTGATCAAATGAGCATGTAGACAAACGTAGCCACTTCTCTTGGTATTTCGATCTTAGCAAGCAAAGAGTGAAGGCTTTGACGTTGATTTGAGTGTGGCCTGGTCATTTATGCACTGATATTTGAGTGTGGCCTGGTCATTTATGCACTGATATTTGAGTTAGTGATTGAAATCAAGCATTTGCCGTGAGCACTTGCTCTCAGGGCTGACCTCTCCCGCCTCTGCTGCTTCTTCAGTGCTTCCGGCTGTACACCAAAGCATTCTATGAAGGGCAGATGCCAATCATCACCCTGCCAGAGATACAGCGCACCTCTCTAGTATCAGCAGTGTTGTACCTCAAGTCCCTGGAGGTAGTGTGAAAAAGTATGATGGAGGTGTTGTTCTAGAACAGACAAGGGTTCTTTAAAATATACTGCAATATTTCCAGTAGTGTGTGAACATGCAGCATTGTCTACACCATTATGCACTGGATGCCTGATAGCATTATATATTGTACAAAACAGTAGCGAGATCTGATCTCTGAAAGCTTTTCTTAGTATACTGTTACAGAGACCTTGACCTGCTTGGTATGATTGTATTTGTAGGACTACTATTAGCTTAAAATACATAACTAGATTAAGAACATCTTATCACGCTTTTTATTGTTGCTGCATTAGCTGCATGAAGCTTACATTTAGTTCGCCGAAGAGGTAGTCTGTTCAATACTGAATTTGGCTTGGTGTATACAATTCACCCTCAATTCCCTTATGTATGATAACCTGTACTGCTCTCACCTACCTGCATCCTGAACATCCCTCCTCCTCACCTACCTGCATCCTGAACATCCCTCCTCCTCACCTACCTGCATCCTGACAAACATCCCTCCTCCTCACCTACCTGCATCCTGAACATCCCTCCTCCTCACCTACCTGCATCCTGACTATCCCTCCTCCTCACCTACCTGCATCCTGAACATCCCTCCTCCTCACCTACCTGCATCCTGAACATCCCTCCTCCTCACCTACCTGCATCCTGACCATCCCTCCTCCTCACCTACCTGGATCCTGAACATCCCTCCTCCTCACCTACCTGGATCCTGAACATCCCTCCTCCTCACTTACCTGCATCCTGACTATCCCTCCTCCTCACCCACCTGCATCCTGAACATCCCTCCTCCTCACCTACCTGCATCCTGAACATCCCTCCTCCTCACCTAAACCCTAAACCCTCCTCCTCACTTGAACTGCTCTCCTCATCAGCTTGAGGATATGGATGTGTTGTCCTTTGACTTCCTGGATGCTCCCGGTCAAGATGCCCTGGAGGAAGCTCTGAGGCAGCTGTACTGCCTGGACGCAATAGATGCTGATGGTGTTATTACAGACATGGGTAGACGTATGGCAGGCCTACCTGTAGACCCTGCACTAAGCCGGGCTCTCATAGAGGCAGAGAAGCTGGGGTAGGTGAACAAAGTGAATTGGATCCTGGTGGTAATAAGGACTTATGGTATAAGGCTGTGCTGTGTATGGGTGCTATATGTATGAGAAGCATAGGAGAGACACATCTTTTGAAAAATGCATTCACGAGAGAAATTCAACTATTTTGATTTGTGTAAAAAAACATCATTTTCTATCTAGCTTCTGGAATTCACTGCTGAACTTGATGTATTTTGATGCAGTTGTGTCTCAGAGGTCATCTCTATTTCCGCTATGCTGGCGACAGAGCATGTTTTCTCTGCTGGCCAAGGCCCAGGCGATGTATTGCGTGGTGGTGCCAGAAATGGTGGCATGCCCTCCTCCTCTACTGGGCGGGTTGAGGGGCCTAGGGAGCGGCTTAGAGAGCTGGTGCGGAGAGCGGAGGGTGATCATGTGCTCCTGCTGAGGTTGTGGGAGGCATGGCGGGATAGAGGGTGAGGTCTTCTTGACACAGGCTGTGTCAAGAGTGAAGTTCTTGAACTTGTGTACAATGATGGTGACTTCTCCTGGCTTATCAAAAAAAGGTGTTAATTGCATAGGAAGGAGCAGTGAGCTGAATCATGTTGTGTTAACTGCATAGGAAGGAGCAGTGAGCTGAATCATGTACGCATTCTCACAATGTCAGTGGCCCCAGCAATGATAGTATAAGATCTTTGAATCTAGATTTCTTAGGTGTTAGAGGTAATGGGAGAGGCATCAAGCTTAACTGTGCAGACTATCGTCATGTGCATTGCTCTCGCTAGGTACTCACGGGATGCTGCTTATGAGTTTGGGCTGGATTTGAGAGGCATGAACTTTGCTAAGGAGATCCGAAGGCAACTTGAAGGTAAGCAGGCAGAGCCCTAGCAGGGTAAGTGGAGGTCTGAGCCCTAATTCAGATTAAGCTAGGCCCTAGCGGCATCAGGATATTCAGTGTTCAGACCATACTGCAATGTGCTGGCAGGTTGAGAGTAAGCAAACCACATTGCAATGCAGGTGTTGTAAAAGAGGTGCGACTCCACGGAGCAGGGAAGCGACCTCGAGAGGATGAGGATGTTCTGGAAGGAAGATGGAGAAAATTGTCCGACGATGTGGATGGAACACTTTCTATGTCTCCTAGACAGAGAGCTGAGGATGCACGGCGCATTGAGGCCACCTGTCATGCGTTGACTGTTGGGTTTGTGAACAAGCTAGCCAGGAGACTCCCAAGGCACAATGGTTACAAAACGGTGAGCGGGTGTGAAAGAGAGTGGAGCTAGTAGAAAAGTAGATAGAAAGTAAAGAAAGCCACTATATTAACTTCAAAGTTTAATTAGTATAGCAGATATGAATCCTCATGCTCTTTATTTATACATAACCACATTCATAAGGCTGCTACTCAGGCGCCTTGCCTTTACCAACCATTTCTAGCTAGAAGGACCGGCAGATTTGTGACTTATGGCTCAATAGATGATGAGGATTGAGGCTAGTGGCTGGTAGTTATTGGCAATAGTGATTGCAAGATGAAGGCTTCCAGACTATGATGAGGCAGGGTCTACAGCAGGGTCTGATTCTGTGTATCACAATGACCCTATAGCAGCATGTGAACGGCCAGTACATTTTCTTTACGCCATGCACATCCTGGCTTGTAGATCTACCCCCCAACCTGCTACTTCATTGTGGGTCCTGATGTTGATGTAGGTGGGCTCCACTAAAGGGCAGCTTGCTCAGTTGCACCCCTCGTGCAGTGGCCTGCCTGAGGATGACGATGGGTTGACGCCAGAATGGGTCATCTACCATGAGCTGGTGTCAACATCAAAGCCTTTCCTTAGACAGGTGGGTTGCTTAACATGAGCTGTCATTCACATCTTGGCAATGTCTTTAAGAGCGTGCTAAACCTGTTCCAGAATCATTTAGGGAGCGCATTATAGGATGTCTGTTGCACATCACAAAGCGACGTTGGAGATGAAATGGTGATGTATTGAGGCTGAAGCCTCCTTCCTCTGTATGAATGCCAATTTGATTCAGTTCAGTGCTTCTGCTTAGTGCTCAGGCATATACCTTTTTCTAGGCACTCAAGAAGGTCTTGTTTTCCATTGTGTCATATCTTAAATCTACATCAGTCCCTATATTGATTACAATATTTGTTTTAAATCCATGCCGTCTTTTCTTCGTAAGCAGGTCTGTCCGACAAGACCAGAGTATGTTTTGCCGCTGGTGGCTAAGATGGCTTCCATCAACGTGCTAAGACTGAGCAGGGGTCGCATCAGGGAGCAGGTTCGTTCCGGGGGAGATCATCCCTCCAAGACGAACGCGTTTGATCCTGAGCACAAGTCTTCTGGGGCGGGTGGAGTAGAAGCTGCTTCAGCAACTAAACGGAATACAGACGACGCTGTGAAGGCGGCAAGAGAGAGATACCTGAACAGAAAGAAAGAGAGTTCTGCTTCCGGTGCAGTGCATAATAATCATGGTAGAAAATGATTGGACTGCTCCTTACGTTAAACTAGTTAAACTCTCTAACACAAAACTAGTCTTCATTCAAATCTAACACGTTACTATAATGAAACCATATTACTCGAAGGTGAATAGCTGTAAAGAGTTACTTCATTTTTGATTGCGGTAAAGAGAAAGTCTTTGTAAAAATCACAGCATGTAGTGTATGATTAATATAAGCCCCGGCTTTAACAACGACGTTTAGTGGAAATAACCCTTGCTACATAATATATCTAGGTGGTCGTGTTAGCTATGATGTTGCTTTTACTATGTACCTGTGATTTCTATCTTGCTGTAAATTTTAAAAAAATCAGTCAAGTATCCCATGTTCAAAAGCCTGAAATTTTTTACTATGTGATATCGCCAAACTTTTAATTTAACAAGCACCAATTGTGTGCAATCATTTTGATACTTATGAGACTGGTCACTTTATCAATACCTAGCCTTCTTTATTTTGTCAGATTTCTCCTTCAACTGTTTTAGTTTGTCAGGGTTTGTCTACATCGCGTGACTGTCAATGTAAGGAAACAGTATTTTGGTACACAAACTAAGTTAGGTATGTCCCATAATATTTAGTTTGTCGACACTCGACTGATGTCTTGACAGTTTGTCATTCTACTTTGTCAACTTTGTCTTGACATGCAGTAGCGAATTACCCACGGAATGTTTTCATGATACACTAAATGCTTATAATTAAAACGGCGAAGCTTCTCTTGCTCGTTTGTCAAACTTTGTCAAATTTTGTCACAATTTGACACAAAAGTAGGTAAACCCTGACAAATACTCTCAAGAGATGAGATGTAGCGGCGCCGTTTCATACAACATAAACAGAAAATATAATGTCGAGAATGCTGAGTTGCATACAATGTCGCATTAGTGACTGCAGACTCACATTTAG
Source organism: Chlamydomonas eustigma (assembly GCA_002335675.1). NCBI lineage: Eukaryota > Viridiplantae > Chlorophyta > Chlorophyceae > Chlamydomonadales > Chlamydomonadaceae > Chlamydomonas > Chlamydomonas eustigma. The sequence goes on along the minus strand of BEGY01000004.1, from coordinate 29,826 downwards.
TGGCTCTGGACAATTTAGGTACCATAATTGTTTAACCTCAATAGCACATCCTGAGAAACATTTTATAGAATACATCAAGAACACCACATTGAAGACAAGTGGAACGATATTAATAAGTGACGCCGAACAGCAGGAAGCTCTTATTATTGATTATTATTTCATCAAACTAATCAAACCGGCTATCAACTGCTCAAATAACTGCTCCCGGGTCAATTCCAACGCTCAAAATTGAAGAATTATTATAATTATTAGTTGCATTCCCAGAGTGTGGTAAGCGTGGGAGACACTTGTCCATATCTGGCACCCTAGGCACCCTCTCGCACCAGATTTTGAAGAGGAGTAAGAGGAGAAAAAGATCAGACCAAGTAGACCAAGCTCCTCCTTTGCCAAACATGAGGGGCAGTTTGGTGCCAGACGATGAACACTACCCCCTTTACTATAATGCCATGCACCCATAAGCAGGTTGTAATAATGATTATGAAATAAATTATGTGAGGTGCTGTAAGTACATGTTCTTTCAACGACAGTCTAAGATGTTAGTAAGGCTTAATTAAAACATTTTCAAAGGAATGGATGCAGAAGAAATGGTATCCAGCTTGTATGCCCCTTGTTCATTATGTTCATTTAGTTCATTTACGCAGTACAAAGGCTGTTAAGATTATTAAGATCTGATAATAAGACCTAATTCGCCGTAGTCATAGTGTATTGGATCAACTTAAGATCAGCTAGATCAGATCAGCATTTCATAGTACGCTGCGAACTCCACCTACGTCAGTTGGAATGCACGAATTAACTAAAAGCAAACATATAAGAGCAGACGCTAAAAAAGGACGCGGTTTACTAACACGATGTTTTCTGCTTGCTTTTAAGGATATATCATACACATATATATACTCGCGTAACTCGCGGGTAGCCCGTGCGTCACACGAACGTTCCCACAGTTCTCCGAAATATGAGAAAGTTCTGGTAGTTCTGGAGCCACCTTAACTACCTTAACCTCGTGTACTTCATCTTTCGTGAAGTGCTCAGCGCGGACATCTCCCTTCACAACAAAAATAAAACATTTAAATCCAATCATGTTTCGACAATCTTACATTCTGATATCGGTAGAGTTAAATCGGTAAATTAATAAAATTTCCGTACTTTTTCCCATACCAGTTTCGTAAAGTCCTCAGCGCGGACATCTTTCCTCGCAACCTGTAGCATTCTAATTTTCAACTTGCTCTCGAAACTTTAAGACGAACAACTGCTCTCACTGCTTTTGCTGAGCTGGCAGTGTACGGGAGACGAGCCATGGAGGCCTTTGCATTTGTGGGTTCCTTTTGTTGTGAGTACACATGCCCCCCTACGTGTCCCTCCTGGTTGGGACTTAAAATTTTAACGCTTACGGGGGTGTCGTGCTCAACCTGTGAGCACGTGCTTCCAAATGCAAGCAGATAACCATATTACTTTTAACTTCACTTAACTACCATCATTTTCAAAATCATTGGGAAGTCAATGGGACGCGTCTGTACTGCTACGGGTACTGCTGTTTACAAGTTTATCAGGCTATGTGCCGTACATGTACAGTAAATTCAACGAAAAAATAAATTTATGAGCGATTAACAAGCCGGGGCAAAGAGAACGTCTTTAAAAAAATCCTTGTTAACATGTAATATACGTTGTCCTGCACGACATAGATCACACTTGCCTCTCACATGCATTCGTTCATGTTGAGATCAATCTTCAAATCAGTTTAACAAAATCCCAAAACAATAAATTGCATGAGCATTACCAGAAACTTTCTGGTAAACATGATTAATTATTACTGCTCTCTTCCCTCCCAGTGATAAGGTCGTGCAGTGCCTTCACTTTGTATTATGATGCAAGAGTTCTTTGCAATGCCATCATCATCATGCAGTTGGTGGTGGCGTGTCTGACTTGGCAGCCTGCTGTGACCCCTTTCCTGACCAGGGGTCCTTCCCTCTCATGATATTGTTTAGAGCAGAAAAGACCTCCATGACCTCCCTGTCGAAAACGTACTTGATGGTCTTCCAAGGGCTCTTACTTATCTCCATTACAGCTTTCTGTACCTATCATCAACAATATCAACAAATAACAAGCATGAGTGCGACATCTTAAACATTTGGGTCCTGGCAGAATCTATCCACAGTCCTGGCAGAATCTATCCCAATCCAAGCTGAACATTCACCAGTCTGCTTCCTCTCACCTTAGGGTTCTGCATTTTCTTCATGAGCTCTGGATCAGACATGAGCAATGTCAGAACATTCCCAGGCAGGCCGGCACCAGGCCCTGGCAGGGGCATCTGATCCACATTTGTTCCAATGCTGCTGCTGAAGCTTCCGGAGGATGGCGGAGACCCAGGTGGTGGAGGATGAACAGCCTGCTGAGGAGCTTCAGATGTCAGCACCTGACCTGAATCAGCTTTCATCATACCGCTCACTGCTGCACCAGGACTTGCCTCTTCAGCCTTTGCTATTAGTAGGGCAGCTTCTGCCTCTACAGCCTCCGCTTCTGCCTTCAGAGCCTCCGCTCTGATCCTGGCAGCCCTTGCTATAAACTCTTTCCGCTGGACCTCTTCTTGGGATCTAACATCCTTCTTTGAATAACAGGCCGCAGGACAGCAGTTTTACATAGTTAAGTATAGAAACAGATTGCTCTGCAGTGCTGGAGCACTTGTGTATGCTGAGTGTAATGATGCACTGACAACAACAAAGGCTTAGCACACAGCTTCTCTGATTCCTCACCTTGTTCTCAACAAATACAGCATCGCGTGTTGCTGTTGAAACCACATCATCACCTGCTTCATCACTTTGGGACTCCACTTTCTTGAAGATGACATGTCATGCAAGCACACAGTCATGTCTTGAGCTAATTGAAAGACAAATGGATGCAATGAATCAAGTGGATTCTGATTCCAAGCTCACAGTCTAGTTTTGAGCATGTTGAAATATACAGGGCTGCAATGAATGATTTCATTTCATGCAAAATTCATATCACGCAGGTAGACTGAACATCTCTGTGAGATTAAGAATGTTTTTTTCTCCCTTACCTTCTTCCCACCTCTAATAGATGAACTCACATTGGCTTCCTTTAGCTTCAAACGCATTGGTTGCATACCTGCTGTGGGGTATTGCTACCAGCCATTGTTGAAGGCTTGCGAGGGTCTATGTCCAGCACTTGTCGAATCTCTTGGACGACCTGATAATGATGATAATGAGGATAATGAGGATGAGGTGCAGAATGTACTCTTATCTCATATTTCAGAGAGAATAACATGTCAGCAAGTATCCACCTTTTAAGTGAAAGCAACAACAGCAACTAGTTGTGTACGGCGGGACAAGTACCATACTGGTGCAAGGGAAGAATTCAGCTTATGCTGTGCACTTCAACTGAACACTCCCAAAGCCCATTCAATCATATTCAAGGGTACATGGAACTCCCACCATTCAATCATATTCAAGGATACATGGCACTCTCACCATTCAATCATATTCAAGGATACATGGCACTCCCACCATTCAATCATATTCAAGGGTACATGGCACTCCCACCATTCAATCATATTCAAGGGTACATGGCACTCCCACCATTCAATCATATTCAAGGATACATGGCACTCCCACCATTCAATCATATTCAAGGATACATGGCACTCCCACCATTCAATCATATTCAAGGATACATGGCACTCCCACCATTCAATCATATTCAAAGATACATGACACTCCCACCATTCAATCATATTCAAGGATACATGGCACTCCCACCATTCTGCAGCATGTTTGAAAACTCTAGTATTCTTTCACCCTCATTATCATTACCATAAGTATATCATGCAGCTCCTATCATTATCCACAGCAGGAAATTAGTTTTCTTACATGTGTCATTTGTCTCACTCTCACCTCCATGGTCTCAGCGTCATTTGCATACATTGAAGCATTTTGTGGGTTCCTGTCATCACAGAAGGCACCACATCGTAACCCTTGACAGAAATTATAGACAGTAAGTAAAATAAGGACATGGTATATATTTGCAGTGCATGAGGATTTGATTAGGGTCCAAGTTTCAGTTGCAATGGCCTCTGCAAGGTTGAAGGCGTTAGTTAGATCAAGGGAATTTTTCTTCTTCATTGGGAAGCATCCATTATAGGTAGTCAGAGTAGGAGCACTGGAAGGTAATATGAGTATATCTGTAATGATATCAGTTTGGTAATATGAGTCATGTTTATTATGATATCAGTTTGGTAGTAGGAATGAGCTAGACGGTAATATCCCAAGCAGCCAACTGACCTGCTCATATCCATGAAGGCCGTCATGATCTTCGGTTGTTGGAGTTTCTTTAGGAGCTCTGGGTGTGACACCAATCGCGAGAAGAGCTGCTGAGGGTCCACCCCTAGCTTTGAAGCTCTCTGGAAGGTGGCCTCCATGTGCCCGGGTGTCATCTGATCCAGCACATGGGATGGTATTGGAAGTTTCTGGAGACAAGGAAACAACACACATTCATTTTGAGCAGAGTCATCATGTTCAGCAGATACAGCCAACCACAAGACTGATTGAAGTGGCTGATACTCTTTCAAGCATTGAATGCTGGATGCAATGGAGCTAACATGCATTGTTGCAAAGAATATGAATTGAAGGAAGGAATGATGTTGGCTACAGGATCACAGATGTGTAGAATGCAACATTCTGTCACTCCAGGAAGCAATACTACAATGCCTTTTAACACCTGGTGTGCAATCATTTCTACTAGCTTTTGCTTGATTCCAGGATGCTGAAGCATCTGCTTAATAGCCTCAGGACTGCGGGCCTCTGGAGGCAATGATGCCATCATCACTTGCTGCATCTGCGGGCTTGATGTCATTAGCTCTAACATTTTTTCAGCACTTTTCATAGCTTCTGATGAGTCTGTAGAGGCTCCTCTGAAAATATGGCACGTTTTCTCCTCGTGCAATAAGATCAATTTGTGATATTTATGACGTCCCAAACGAGACAACATTGATATCATCTGCAGTGTTTCTAATGTAATCTATGTAGACTTAAGATACCTTGTGTAAAAGCTATCGCTGTGTCTACGAATGTTATGAACGAGTGTGGAAAAATGAAACTGAAGACATGACGCAAGTTGGAACCAAGATTATTCCTGAGACCAGATACGTATACATAATGTACCCTAATCCTAATTATATGCATCAGAGTGCACCCTCTACAAGTCCTTACGGAAACTGGACGGGGCAGCAGCTCTCATCTAGTTCTCAACGTACCACAGTTGCTACATCAAACAATTCAGCATCTGAAGCATTGTCTACCATGAACGTGCGAATACTCGACGAATACAAACTACAAGCACCGGTAATGCTCGGTGATATCGATGAGGGCCTAAAATTTTAAATTATAAAGCAGTGTCGTGTTGCCACAGATAGCCGTACCTGCAGCTCTGTTGCCATCAACTTCAGAGACTTCACAAGGCTTGGTTCCACTTGACACAGGAATGGAGAGACAGCTTATCGAGCCTGCGAGCACATCCCATGTTGAGAACTTCCTAAAAGGATCACAAGTATGTTCTGCCTGTGCTTCAATGCTCTCAATTCCGTAGGTACGCACAAAGGATTATTTGTGGCTCCTTATTAGAGGCCAGTCTTCTTGCACTCCTCTCATCATCTCATTGCAACATATGCTACCTCCCTTCCTACAAAGCCTGGTGCTTTAGAGGATGCTCGAGTGAAGAAGTACATGGACATGGGATACAAACGATCCGAGGCCTCATTAGGATTGGCATATGTCCAGCATGCCAACTTGAGAGAAGCAGAGGTCAGCTCTCTGCTGTGTCAAGTAGTACAATGAATCAACTGTGTGTGTCTGCTATTCATGGAATCTCTAGTGGAGTGCTCTGCTGTGTCAAGTAATACAATGAATCAACTGTGTGTGTCTGCTATTCATGGAATCTCTAGTGGAGTGCTCTGCTGTGTTCTTTGAAGTGTGAACACGTGCTTCAGCCACTTGCCTCAAAATATAGTTCTTGAAATACATAGCCCAAGCTTCACGTCTCCATGATGTGATCTACCCATTTCAGAGTACTTTTAGCCCTGCTTGTCTAAAAAATCCTAGATGAATGATGCAGATCCATTGCTCATTCTGTGCATCATCACCTCATTCCTTGCAGGCTGTGGAGTTCATTACCAACTTCCGACAACTGGTGGCGTCGATGGGATACAGCCCGTCCCTTGCAGCTGGTGCACTGATGAGGAATAACAACAAGTTGGAAGCAGCAGTAGAAGATGTACTGAATGCTAGTGGATTGTTTTAGTGGCTTTACCATAGTGATAATAGTGATCATGATAGATATTCAGGAGTACTCATGTTCTATCCTGTCTGTTGGCCTGGTGGTGGTGCGGGGTGCCTCACACTGCCCTGACCAGGTTGGCAAGACTCCTCCCTATTACTTTCATGTAAGTCAATCAGAGCTGTCATGAAAAGTGTAGTTCAAGGTTAATTCAACCTAATTCGGCCAAAAGTTGAGGGAGGGCAAGCGCAGAAAATGCAGCGTTACCTGCATTTTTACTTGGAGAGTATTGCTTACAAGGCAGCTCATGGGTCTGCACTTCAAGAAACAGAGAAATCTTTGCCCGGATTATTGTTCATCAGCACCCAGGCAGGAGATTCTGCGTTCTTAATAAGATCAATTCGACCCTAGTGCCTCTATCAAACAGTTCAAGCTGCAATATTGATATCAATGTGAGCAAAACACATTCCAAGTTAGTGCAAAGTTGGTGAAGTTTTGCAATATGATGAGTCGGAATGACTCATAAGCTGTAATAACGGCTAGTAGCTCCCATGCGTTCCCTGCACGAACTTGTCTAAAATAGCGCTTGTATTGCTACGTTCTCTCTTAAATCTGCCATTCGGCCTGCCGCCACAGTACATATTTTTTCCTCGAGTCCATTTCATTTACTAATACTACTGAGCCAAATTGCTTGAAGCGCGGCTAGACCAGGATCAATAGCATGTGATAACTTGTTTTGTGATAGGGCCATCTTTTAGCTTTTCATAATAGCATCACACGCAGTTCACTGCAAGTGAAGAACAATTAATATGACAAAGGCCAGATAAAAGGCTGGAAGTGTTGTGTTTTTGAAGGCTCTAGCCATAGAGCAAAAGTGCCATCCACCACAGACTGCAGTTGGCCAAGGAACTTTATGCAGTCAGCAATAATATTTGCAAAAATAGTGAAGGCTCAAGCCGAAAACGAGCAAAGAGAGTTCTAAAGAGCCAGGGTTCAGCCAAATAAGTATCATCAGGAGTACAAGCCACAAAGTTTTGCCTTCACTCATCTTTGCTGCTGGTGCAGAAGACGCAGCGGCAGGATCATTCTTTTTTTCTCTGATAGGAGTTGTGGCATAGCTGCTAATAGAGACACTTGCTGGCAGAGCCGTCATGGAGGTGGAGCTTGCTGGAACAGCCTTATGGACCTTTTTCGTCGTCTCAGCATGGAGAGAAGCAGAGTCATCAGTACACCTCACCTCCACAGTCATCAATGGCATCCCCTTTGCACAAGCATCACTCCCTGGTTCCATATGCACACTGCTTTGAGCACCTACTGCAGCCTCATTACTGATTGGTACAGCTGATCTTGCAACTACCTTATCTGGACTCTGCCTGGTGGTGACAGAGGATGAGTTGCGGCTGTTTCTTTCAGTTGAGACCAGATCCTCCATTCTAGTGTGCTGTGTCTTCTCTGAAAATGATGCTATATCTACTGGATTCTGAAGAGCAGTCACCAACCTCATCAGGTGGCATGTGTAGTGCAATGGGGATGGAAAGCATGGCACTAATGACACTCCTCCTTCATTTACTGATGGGGAGTATGTACTATTTGTTTTAAAGTCAGGGCACAGCCTGTCTGCATGAACATGGCCTCCCTTCAAAGTGTCCTCCTCCATCCCGTTTCTTAATCTCATGAACTGCAGTTTAGCTTTTGTTTGAGCCATCTGCAATTGTATCCTGATCAGCTGAGCTTCAGTCTCTGCTCTAAGAACCGAAAGCTTTAAAAGTTTCTGTTCTTGGAGTACATCAATTGTGCAGAGCTGTACTCTAGTCTGAGCGTCCAAAATCAACAATGCTGAATCTCTCTCAGCCCTCAGAATGCTCAGCTTCAGGCATGTTTCCGCTCTTAGAATGTCAATTTTTGATTTTGTGATAGCCTCTTTGTATTCTTCTCCTCCGGTCATCTCTTTAGAAAGAAAATTTTCTCTGTTCGGTGAAAATGAACACATAGCTCTTTGCTGGGAGATAGGCGAGTGGGTGAAGCCGTAAAATGCAACAACTCTTGAAAATCTGCCAATGTGCATCAATCGATTATCTGTGATCTGTTGGCATGTTTTCTTGCCTGATCGCAATGAGGACATCATCTTTAGGCTTAATATCGTTGCAATCTAGCAATCTGGGCGAGAGGTACCCCCGTTAAGTCACACGTCAGCACACGGGTTTTCATGTTTGGTACTTTATATGTAATATGTTGAATCTTCAAAAAATCGTGATATAAAGTTCCAGGTGCCTAAGGTTAGGTAGTGTATTGTCTAGTGTAAATGTATGACTAGAAAGACTTTTTAAAACACAGCCAGGATATGCACAGCGAGTGGCTGCACAGCATAAGAACTCGCTGTAATTGTGATTATTATTATTATGCTGCACAGCATAAGAACTCGCTGTAATTGTGATTATTATTATTATTATTTGAATTATTGTTTGAAATTGTTTTGTATAGTTGCCATAAACCAGCTTTGTGATTGAGTGGCGTTTTTACGCACTAGGAGATGAAAGGAGTATTTTACATGCTAGCTGTTGCTACGATGACTTAGTTTCAAAGTAGGACCATTTTCAGTGGAAGTGGTATGGGCATGACAGTAACAGTATTCGCACCTACCAACAAGAATTGTGAGAAAATGTTCCTCAACAAACAGGAGCATTTCTCAATTTGCATCTTATTCTAACGTTCCAATGATTAATGTGTATGATAGTTCTGTTAACAAGAAGGAGATAGTTTTGAAAGTTCCAATTTTTGCTCCAGTTAAGGGTTGTACCGCATTAATATGTATGTTGTACACAGTAGAAGAGGAAGGAAAGACATGGCCTGGGCCTCCAAATAGAAGTCCAACTGTGCATGAGACCTTGGACTGCAACAAGTACAAATGCATTGAGCAGAATCACCATGTTGAATTTTGTTGATTTTTCATGACTACCGATGTGCAGATTGATGGATGCAACCGCACCATCATCGAGGGTGCGTACAAGACTGTGTTCCCGCAACTACACAGTGTGCATCATAAGTAAGAACATCAATCCATCCTGGCTTTCATTGTGGACTGACTCCATGAAAATTTAATGAATATCCCATGCGTAGGACAAACAACAGTTGTTTTAGGAGGATACTGCCTGTATGTGGTCATGCTGATGATGACACTGGAAATCTTATGTCATCAATACAATAATGTTTCCAAACACTACTTCTGATTCAGAGAAAAAGCCTCGATACAGTAACCTAACTGCCTTATTAGAATGTGTTAAGAACCAAGGACCAAGGATCCCACCCCGAGGATAATCCTATTGGATAATCCAGTATGCTCATGAGGTTGGTACGAAGGTACTGAATGTAAGTTTATCAATGAGAAAATGTAAAATTTATTTAAACAGGAATAGATATTGTGAATGTCATAGACGTCACCAGAAAAGAAGAAGCACTATAATCTACTGAGAATGGGGTCGTTGGATGATGACAGTTTGTCACAAGAGTACTGAAGAGAGAAAAAAACCAAATTTCTATTATTTCGATCCTGATCGTATTGGTATGTAGAAGACGAGCATCATCGCGAGGTATGAGGGATATGTAAGGATGATCTCCCATTAAATTGTGTACTTGTGACATTTCTTGAAACTTAAGAAATAAGAACAATATTTCAATAACGTTCTGTCAGGATGAAAGCTCTCAATTCACATGAATCATCAAGTATGTTTTTAAAGTGTAATCCCAGGCATCGGTTTTCGCTTACTGAAATTCGTGTAACATGCCTTCATGAACAAAGTGCTAGTACCTCGGAGCTGTCAAGGTATCCTGTTAAAGCAAAAGGCATCGTGATAGGTTCCGGATGGGCGGGTCTGGGTGCTGCTTATGCCATGACATCCGCAGGTATGGATGTCACTGTGCTTGACTCAGCACCAAATCCAGGAGGTCTGAGTACAGCATGGCGCTCCTCTGCGGGGCGAGTACTGGAACCTGGCATCAAAGGGTTCTGGTAGGAGCATATATCATAATTTGCATGCTTGCCTGATTCTCCAACATTGCACACTGATAACACTCAGTTATCAATAATCATTCTTGGCTATCAAATCATTATGTCACTCAAATTGTGTTCAGCAATAAGAGCAGGGACCTTGAGATATCTGCGTCAGACAAACATTGTGAAGATTAAACTTCGCTTGTTCTTCCCTCAGGTACCAGTATGTGAATATTTTCAGCCTTGTCCGAGACTTGGGAGTAGAGGATGCTTTCACGCCTTGGACGCAATCGTCCTTCTACAGCACTGAAGGTTTGCAGGTTGGCATTTGATCTCAACTAGCAGGTCAACAGGTCAAAAGCCCTAAGTAACGCTCTGGCCAAAGCCTTTTTTCAGCATTTAAGGCATCAGGACTTCTTTTAACCCTAAGGATTTTTGTTAAATGTTAATGATGTGTAAAACCTGCAAGGGAGCAGGATCTAGGTGCAATCCTACGCCTCATACACCATGTATCAGCCTAGTAAGCAGACTCCTTAAGCATCAATTCTGCATGTTCCGTCTTACAGACTACAAACATTTTGACCATAAATGGTAATGTGAGGCAAGTTCTGTTTTCTTCTAAACATTCTTTTCCACACTGCTCTTCTGTGTACAATAGGTGACATCCCCAATCTTTCAGGACTTTCCTCGCTTACCAACACCTCTAGGAAGCTTCATTTACACTCATCCGCAATTTCAACGACTGCCAGTTGCAGATCGCCTTACAGCCTTGGTAAAGAGATTACTAACGCCCAACAGCATACCCTTTACCAAACCTCTCCTATAGAATGTCTGTTCATGACCACCGCATGGCTTATAATTATGCTTTGCTTCACAACTGTTCATCTTCCTCTAACCTGCCGCTGTGATTTGTATCCTAGGCATTCAAAAGGTTAATGCACATGTTATGCAACTTGTTCATTTATGCTTACTATGTAGCCCCTGATACAAGCCATGCTTGAATATGTAGCCCCTGATGCAAGCCATGCTTGAATATGTTGCCCCTGTGCTTTAATATGTAGCCCCTGATACAAGCCATGCTTGAATACAACCTTGACGAGGAGACATACGAGCGATATGATACCATGTCAGCAAGAGAGCTTTTCAGGTAGGGAGGGCTTCATAAGATTTAGGTCAGCGCTTTCATCTGTTGCTGCAGGACCACAACAGAAACAGTTGTGCTGAGAGATGATGGCAGCAGGCTTGCTTTGATTCTACACTTATTGGATGCTGTTACTGAAACTCAGGAGTGCCGGAGTGTCTGGTCGGCTGTACAAGGAGTTCCTAGAGCCTATGCTCCTTGTCACACTTTTTTCACCTGGGGAGCGGTTGAGCGCAGCTGCAGCCCTGGGTGAGGAACCATGGAAGCTGCTTAAGCTTCTGAACATAACAGACTCCCCTGGTCAGCTCTCATGAACATAACACACTCCCCTGGTCAGCTCTCATGAGCAGGCAGCAGCTGTGCTGCAACATTCCAATTAGACTCTGTGCACATGGCTTGCATCTAAAATTGAGTTCTGTTCTTTCACTGCCATGTAGATGCTCTGTATTTCTTTGTGCTTCAGCATCAAGCATGTTTCGATGTGCGGTGGTGCCAATGACCAGTAGGAGAGACCATCCTTCTACCACTAGTGAAGCGCATAGAGGCGAAAGGAGGGAGGGTACTGGGGGGGAGGAAGGTGGTGCAGATCCAAGCCTCTGAGAATAACAACAGACCAGACAAGTCAGATCTCTATAGATCTAGGGTAGATCTATAATTGCAGCATGATGGTAGAACATCACAATGTGATGCCTTGTAATTGCAGCATGATGGTAGGACATCACAATGTTATGCCTTGTAATTGCAGCATGATGATGGGCATCTACCAGTGTTTTACATAAGGTATATTCTCTACTTGAATGCTCTTAGGGTGATTGTTTATGCGGAAGATGGCTCAAAGGAGGTGTGGGAAGCTGATGCCATTGTGTTTGCAGTGGGTGTGACTGCAATGCAGCGCATCGTAGCATCCTCTCCAGTGTTAGCTAGTTGCCCTCAATTTGCAGGTAGATCCCAACAACAGAGGATGGGCAGTTATGCTGCAGCAGCACTGTGGCTGTTACTCTCCTTTATAGAGGATGGGCAGTTGCAGCACTGTGGCTGTTACTCTCCTTTACAGCTGATTCTACATATCTTAAAGTTTATTCTTTGAAAATGAAGTGTATGCTTGTACACATCATCTTCCACAGAGCACAGATTGTCTCCACCTAGAGTTGTCAGTCAATAAGAGTACAGAGTTTTTTTTGTGAGGTCTTTACAGAAATCTTTTGCGTTCAGGCTTCAGCAACTTAGGGGGCATTGATGTGATGGCTGTCAGGATGTGGCTTGATAAGAAAGTGGTGTTGAGAACGCCAAGCAATGTCCTTGTGGGATTTGACAGGTGGGGGGTAGTAGGCTTCACACGGTGTGTCTTAATGCAAGTTATTATGTAAGGGCGTCGTAAGTACATCGACTCATCAGGCAGTCTAAAGTTTGATGTTGTCATCACTTCTGCTGGGAGTAAGCTGTATCACATTCACATTATCACTGCGGCTGGTCCCTTTTTGAAAATGTGGTGGCTGCATGCTTATTATTATTACATGCAGTGGTATTGGAGGGACCCTCTTTGACTTGAATGCTCTGCAAAGGGAATATGCTCAAGAAGAGGGTTCTGTCCTGGTAAGTGTCTGATGAGAGGGTGCTGCATTTCAAATGATGCCAGGTGGTGTTGGACTTTATGGAATATGTTTACTGGCTGTGATGCACTAGATGCACATCACATATCAGTCATAAATCATAATGTGAATTGTGAGTACCTCTAGTTGCATCAGCAACCATGAATAAGATAATACTTCCAGGTGACCTTGAGTCTTCAGTACTGTTGTGTAATGATGATCACAAATGATGGAATCATAACTTTCTTGATTGATTATTAAGTGAGGTTCATCATCATTGTACCGCCTGATTACCTCGCCAACTCATGCTGCTAGTTCTGATGGAAAGATTGTACTGCTGCTGATTAGGAGCTTGACTTCTACAATGCCAGCGCTTTATTGCCGCTGAGTGATCAGGAGATACAGGACAGGGCTCTGTCTCTCTACCTTCCCAAATGCATCTCGGTGAGTATAATACAGTATAGAAAATTGCTTGCACTGGAGGACCTTGCTTGCAATGTGTTAATTAAATCAAAACAATTGTAACAACAGGCTTGGAAACCATAATTAGGGATGTGACAATGTCACTGATCTGCTACACTATACATTATCCACCGAGCTACAGGGTTTTCAAGATAATTGCAAAGTTGAGGATGCCAGCATTCTAAGGTTCAGGTGAACATCTCAAGTCTCCGTAAATGATGCCATCATGATCAAGATCTTCTGTGCTCCTCCACTAACAGCTCCATGTAAGGCCTCTCATGTGCCTCATATACCATGAGGAGACTGATCTCATGTGCCTCATATACCATGAGGAGACTGATCTCTGCAGATCGTATAGCATGTCATATGTATAAACAAAGATACAGACTGCAGACTCTCCAATATGTTGATAACTATTCCTACATTAGCTACATTAGCTATATTAGCTAATTTAATAAATTTAATAATTGCTACATTAGCGCACACTTAGTACAGGGCCTTGACTGTCCAGCAGCCTCATCGTCAAGACTGCCCTCCATTTCATTTCATTAGGAGTTCTGTGACTGCATTTTCTCCGGGTAGCCGAAAGCACATGCCTGAGGTGAAGAGCGACCTGCAAGGAGTTATGATTTGTGGTGATTGGATAAGGCAAGCACCTGGCTTACCCCAAGGCCTCAGTCAGGAGAAAGCCTATGTCACAGGTTTACAGGTGGGATGTCTAAGACTCTCAGTGCCTTTCAACTTTATTATCAGCAACATCACAGTATTTACATCCTGGTGTGGGTATTGGTCCTCAGAAAGATGGTTCCTACGTAGGCTGGAAACAGTGCGGCTGAGTACTGTAAGTTGCGGCCTGTGATTGGAGTGGAAAGAGTGGAAGCTGATGAACCCCATGTTGTTGCCTTGAGAGAAGTAGTACGAGCTGGGAGGGCCTTGGCTGCAGCCTAACAGGCAATGGATGACTTGACATGAGTCTTGCTGTCAATCTGCCTTGTTCAGGTTTCTAAGCGATTATGAGAGGCTGAGCATCCAGGTTGCTGTTTGCACAAAATTTGGGTCGGATCTTCATGTAGACCACTGCAATGAAAGCTAAGAGTTCCTACTTTTCATTTAATTAGATGATAGATATATGACATGAATTGAAACTTCCGCACCTCTGGCGTCTCTTGAAGCTACTAGCTGTTTGAAAAAGGCCTGGGTTGTGAGTGTCAATTAGACCTGACATAAAACATCGATACCTATGAAGGGTACCTAGTACCTATGATGTCATACCAGAGGTAGGATAACAGGGCTTATTCAAAATAGTATGATACATTTCACATGATTTTGTGGTAACAGCATGTTCTCGTAAGTTTATCTCTTCACCTTGTACATAAGCGTTCTTTTTGTAGCTCTTGCCAGTCAGGGGTGGACAAAAGAAAAGGTTTTAGGAAAACCCTGAGATCTTCAAGAATATGTGGCCATTTTGAATGAGGCTTAGGATCATGAATGTTGACACCATTGCAAAGGAGATGATGTGCTCTGATTAACCATCCTTGATGTATGTGTGAAGCAATGTAGTCTCAAACCTGTCTTTAAAAAAAGTCCTAAATTTCTCATAAAAATGCTGTGAATTTCTATATGGTACAGCATAGGCATGTGTCAACATTTGAAAATGAAATTGCAGGGAGCTATTCTACTCATGTAAGGCTTCAAACCTGCTGTATCACTTTTAGCAAAGCCTCCTTGTATCTAAAAAGATCTGGTTTCATGGGCTGAGCTGCCACCCTCCTTCAAAAAACCCTTGCAGATTTTGAGCCCAGAGCTCAGAAGTACAGTGCATCAAGGTGACAGTTACCTGAATTTAAGGCCATAAGTAACATTAACAAATCCTTAAATCAGCAGGCATCAGATCTCAGCCTACATGGAAAGATCTAACCTCAACTTTTTACTGCAAATCAGCCTGGTGGGTGTGCTGTCAAACATGCAAAGTTTGAGGCCTTTTCACACCCTCATGCTCCATTATTTGACCATAATTCTTGTGATCAATTTTAAAGTGTATATTATAAGGTTTCCAATGATACCTTTACATCTGCAAGAGCATCAGAATTGAGCAAGAGCCCTCACCTCAAAGTTCAGAACAAGTCAAGGCACTTCAAGACTCATATCTTGTTGTGAAGTAATCAGATTGCACACTGGCCAGGGCCTAAGGCTCAGTCATGATGGCAGCTACATCAGTAAGGGCCAGCCCTTAACCCTCTTTGGGGCCACTTTTCAGGCCAATCAGACCCTCGTGTCATACACAGCAAAGTGTGGAAAGGTTGAAAATTACGAGTCATTACAGGATACCTCTAAAATTATGACTTTTCTTTTGTCCACCCCTGGTCGTTGGGCTTGCCAGAACTAGACCTGTTTTTTAAGTGTTTTGCAATTGTTACTTGAGGGTAGCCATGTCGCTGCAAATGCTTGAAAGCCTCCGAAAATTGAGCTCAGAAGTCAGGGGTGCGTACAAATGTGTAACATCAGAACACTCATCACGTTGATTTATTTTTTCTAGAATCAATAATATTACGGCTATGTTATCCCAGAAATTGATCTGGGCTCAAAAATCAGGCGGTTACATGTCTCTGAACTAGACGCTTTAACTTTTTCTCGAGATTTTGTATCCAGAAACAAGCCCTGCATTATAACAGGTGATCAATTACAGTCATCCATGATTCTGAACATTTCCCAAGTTAACGAATGAAAGACATGATGGCTCAAGTAGGTATTTAGCCTGCTTGGGACAGGTATTATCCTGGCATGCAAGTTGTCAGTTTCTTCAGTCAACTGTTTATATTAGTACTAACCCATAATTGTCCCAATGAATTCTTTCTCTAACTTTCCAGATAATTAACAAAGACACACACGAAACTCCCATTATTCCCTCTATCCATTCCTGAACTTGACCAGGAGCTTTAGATGCTTGGCCAGCACTGCACCTCTGGGATGAGTCTTACTTGTGCTCCAGGGCTGGTGATAAGAAGGTCACCATGGATGTTACGCCAAATGGACGTGGAGATACCATTACTGATGTTTCAGGTCATTGGAAGTTTATTATATTTAGGTGTCTTATTAACCCTAAACCCAGGGAGCCTTATTAACCCTAAACCCAGGGAGTCCCGTTATGACTGACTGATGGTTATGTCATTAGGGTTCATCTAGGTTGCAAACTTACTTATCAGCCCCTTCTCTGGTGAAACTAGGGTACCTTGAATGCTATGAAGCAAATCTATGAACCCTGCTGCTGTTCCGCCT
>BEGY01000003.1:1189787-1267675 GCA_002335675.1 Chlamydomonas eustigma | reverse complement strand
AAACCGTTGCTCAGCATTAAGTAGCTTGGGCATGACCTAAAGAACTGTCATGTCTCCATCTGTAGCAAAGTCCACAATCATTTGGACCAGAGTTTCGTACTCTTTTGGCAATCCAGCCAAGATTGACTGGACCAGCTCAAGCTCCTTTACTTCAGCACCTGACTAACCTGACGCCTGCAAGTCTGCTGACAGTTGTTGAGCTCTTCCAACATATCTTGCCATGTCCTCCTCGGTAGCATGCGCAAGTTTGTCAAAATTTTATCCGAAGCTCTTGTTTCCGAGCAACTGAGCGTTGTACATACAGTTCCTTCAACGCTTCCCACGCCTCTCTGGCGGACGCAGCCCTCTTCACAGTGAAGAGCAAGTGATCCTTCACGTACTATTGGCCGATCAAGGCTTTGCTTTCCTGTCCTTTTCAACATTATTCTCTGTTATTCGTTCAGCAGTGATGAAATTCCATAAACTACATAAACCTTTTCTGTCCAGAGCGAATTCCATACGAGTAGACCAGATAGGCCAGTTGTCATCCAAGGGTTCGAGTTCGATTGAAGAGAGTTTAGTCATAATTACAATCTTCTCGTAGAGGTTAGCGTTAGAGGCCCATAACCTGTTGTAGTTTCAGAGTGAAAGCGATTCGCAAATACTTTGTCTTGAGGATATTACAATAAAGAAAGTTTCAACCTATATAGTCAGTGAAACGTTCTAGAAAACCCTAACCCTGAGAAACTTCTGGAAAGGTTCAACTTCTAGAATGTTCCAGTCCTTCTAGAATGTTCTAGTCCTTCTAGAATATTCTAGGCTGACCGAAGACTACTCTTCAACATTACTCTCTCCTTTCCCAGATTTGGTGCAATGGGCAACTGTCCCAAGATCTAAAACAATCATCATTGCTGATGATCCACATGGCTGGTCCTCAACCCATCCTCCTCGTCAGATTATGAAGAATTTGACAAGGCTGAGAGTTGCAGTGATGGGGGCTATCTTGTTCACTCGATGCCAGAGAAAGTATCTTCCTTCCCATCAACATTCCTTTGGATCTCAGACCATCGCGTTAGCAGTTTCCTCCTTCACTGATGCCATTCGCAGAGACTGGTTTAGGACTACCCAGGATCTGAGGACCCTTGACAATGGTTTCACCTGTGCAGATTGGTTACGAGGTCATGCATCCATACAGCAGTACAACTCTTTTGAAAAAAGCTGGCTTTCTCCCCCCATCTTCTGTTCAGTCACCGCCGAGAATACCTCCAAACGACTGAGTCTTCACATTCCTGTACCCCACCCACTTCCAGCCACTGTTCGGATCGACCAACCCCTAGATCCTACTCTTCTGCCCTCTCCACCCCTTCTCCCTCGCATCATCATCCCTCCCAGAACTGGACATGGGGGACAAGGACCCACTCCAGCCCTACTTCATGGTCTGGACAACGCCCCAAGGACTGGTCAAGGTGGACAAGTTACTAGGGGTGGTGACTGCTCGGCAGTCGCTAGTACCCGTTCCTGTTCCCGTTCTTATTCCGAGAGTTTCGCTCCCGTGGGAGAGTTCTCTCGGGGTTCAATAAAAAAAATACCCATCTTTCCTCAATCTGCTATGTCCCTACACATAACAAACTTAATCACTCATCAAGAAAACCCCAAACAAAAGCTTGTAATGCTAGCAAGCCACCCTCCTCTACTAATTGCATGATAGTTCCATTTCCAAACAAACAATCTGTTAGAATATCCTCTTGAGTCAAGAGACAATAGCACATAGCAACATAAGACAACGAACACAATGCATTTCTTTGTGGCCAGTTTGCTAAGAGAATTTCATCAGATTTGTATGCTTTCCAACACTTCTTCATCAAGTTTGGTTCTAATTTCAATCCTCCTCCAAACAGTTTGACCAAATCAAAGAGGGGATCCCCATGCCCTGAGTCAGCAAAATCTATGATGCGCATGTGCTTCTTTATAAATTCAAAGCTAGGGTTGAGCGCATAACCATTATCTACAGCAACATGATGGTCCTTCAATGCAAATCCCTGATCAACAAGAAAAACATTGCACGGTAGCAAGTCTCCATGAAGAAGAATAGGATATTGTGCGCAAAATTCAAGATTTTCAATAGGAAGTGAACAAGGGTTCATGGCAGGTTGAAATGTCTTGCCATGCTCCTCATCGACACGCTCTTTTGACTGCACGTGAACTCCAATTCCAATAAGAAAGGCTGGATCCTCTGGTAGGTAATTGTGTACCTGCTAGTGAATGCACAATGTGTTGATAATCAAGACAAGCTTGTTCATTGTACATAATTGTGCATGAAAAAAGATTCAGAAATTTGTCATGTAGAACGTGGAAATGCAATCGGATCTTTCATACGGATTCCTACGAAGTGCACCTGGTTCCTGCCATGCGATACGTTGGCATTTACCTGCATCCTACCTGTACAACCAGCCACTCAGGGAAGCGACCATCGTCTCTCAAGATCTTCATGACTTTGGATCTCTGGCTTCTGAGGAAACTGATAAAAGGAATCCAAGCAGGACTTGCATCTTGAGGTGAAGATTGTGGTTCACATTGGACAGAGCTCTCTCTGCTGTTGCCGTTGCCTGAATGAGTCTTAGTAGATGAGTGCCAGATGGAGCCATCCGTGTCATGAAATACCCAACTTTGATGCATCGCATGCTGACATCCATCCAAAGCATTACTTAGTCGTTGTCTCCACAAACTGACATACGTGATTATTGACTCACTCCCAAGTGCTCCATGGCGATGATGTGTTTCTAGATGCGGAGGTATAACTGGATGATATGCATTCGTTACTCTGTCAAGGGAATCTCCATGACCAGATATTTGCAACCTCCCAGCTAGACAATCATGTTGTTCAGCTACAGTAGAGACAGGCCATGTCTGCACTGCGCATGGAGGGTCATCATGTTGAACTTTAGCATGAAGTCCAGCCATGTGCATAGCTCCGCACGTAAGGCCTAATACATGAGCAACATTCTCTTTGTGTTCTTCAGGCATTACGCTCAACGCATCTTGCAAGGTGGTAACTCCATGCCGGCACTCAACTAAATTGTTTTTGAAGACAACAAATGGTAAAACTGCATGTCCACCCTCTGTGCTATGTAAAGAAGGCGAAAAATGCATCAATCCTTGGCAAATTGGAGATGGTAGCATTGGGCCAAGGTACGAGGTGACAGTCATTTTCTTATTGCAAGTGGAAAGAATAATTGGGACAAATGCATCTAAACAGCTCTCCATCGCAGACAACGCAAGATCCTGAAATTCAAATCAACAAAAGCACTGTAAATGTTATGTTTTAATGCAATTGATAGCACAATTTGCACGAATTTTACGAGGTATGAGTAGTTCTTTTACATAGTACAATTACTTCTTTAGAATACACTAATTACATGCTAGCTTGTGAATAAGACAAGCAGGTTAGTGTAGATAGTGGAAATATTGATGCTTTCCCACTCTCACATTTTTGTTTTAGTTTCAAGGCACAGGCAGCTTCCCAAGACCACTTGCCTGTGCAGTGTAAATCTTTAAAACTAGTCCCCTCAGCAAGAAAACAAGGCTAGATGCACCACTACTGGGGATGAAATCAATAGGCTGGTCATCGGGGAGAACATCATTTACATCAATGTTGTGCTTTTGCAAGGTAGTGCACAATTGCTGAAGAGTTTCTGACCAGAGATTGAAGTCCAGCAAGCTCTCGAGACTAAACTGCAGATAAATTGTTCAAGTATTGGATAGACAACATTATCAACTTTTGGTCAAAACAGTTTACACAAGCTCTCATTGGGCAATGCAATGAAAAGATCTCAGTGAACAGTTGAAAGAATTTCTAAATTATGATTACAGGAATCATGGGCATTGTTTAATCAGATGAGTTCTTCATGATAAGATTCACCAGAATCACAAGTTATCCAACAGAACAACACTCATATAACTCACCATGATGTCAGATCTCAGCTCTGGGTAGCCTCGTAACATACAACGAACCCAGCTGCAAAGATAACTGTCATTTTTCCAACGGGAAATGCTCAAAGACAGAGGGCTGTCCCCGATCAATGTGTTCGGCCTATGTGCCTTGGAATCCGCTGCCCTTGCCTTATCATCACCTCCACTTCCTAATAATGTGATGTGAGGACAGATCAAAGGCACTATTTGTGAGGCAGAGCCGGGACCGCCATTTGCTGGTACAAGCTTGCAGAAAGGGCATGCCTCATACTGCTGATCTTCTGCAGCAAGCTTCTTGGCCCTCTTTTGTGCGTGGCCAACATCTACCACTGTGTCAAGTAGTTCCCTCCTGCTTGACATATCAATTAATTCACTCCTTCTTGAGATCCCTCTCTCCTTTTCTCCTGTCCAAAGTGTTGCACATGCAGAGGCATAATGGCACATGACTACAGGCGCTAAATGTTTGTAGCAGTTTTGATGTAATGCTCTTCATCATGAATACCGTCTTGTTACCAACATAGCTGAGTTGCTGAATGTACAGCGCAATCATTTTTTGAAGTTGTCTAAACCTCATGCTAATAAATCAAGAGAACGGCATTTGTTCTAAATCTTTTAGTGAATGAAATCATGTAGCAGTTCATGGTCACCATGAACAACATAAGCTCTTACTTTTCTCGGCACTACAAGCTAAGCATTTGTTTTCAGTTGAGAGTCCATCACACCACTGCCCCCAGCCCTCCACAACGTCTTGAGTAAAGTACTCAAGAGGTTGTTCGAAAAAATTCTGGGACCCGCGGGACATATATTGGATGCACCTCCGCAAATTAGCTTTTGACACAAAATTTTGTGTGATTGCGACTGAGGGTTCTAAGTTCAAAATGCAATGCCACCAACCTGAATTCAAGATGGCACATCATGACAGCAAAATTAATAAAGAACAAGGCAAGATAACATGCTCTGTGGACATAACCTTACACCTGATGAGATACATACCAGCAGAGTGTGGAGTCATGTTAATGAGGGCTGGGGCCTAGAATGTTTTGTGAGATGAGTCTTGTCTGCTCAGCATAATCGTTTTCCAAGAAATAGTGTGATATTGAGTGCAGAGTGCATG
This sequence comes from Chlamydomonas eustigma, assembly GCA_002335675.1. Lineage (NCBI taxonomy): Eukaryota > Viridiplantae > Chlorophyta > Chlorophyceae > Chlamydomonadales > Chlamydomonadaceae > Chlamydomonas > Chlamydomonas eustigma. The sequence goes on along the minus strand of BEGY01000003.1, from coordinate 1,262,613 downwards.
TCCCTCACCTCCCGGAACAAACACCACCTCGCCAGGCTCCTGAATAAATTCAAGAGGTTTGAGGTGACTAGGCAATGTCGGATATACTTCCAGCAACCATTGCAATGAGGTGAGGGTGTCATATGAATCAGGGTCCACTCCCGGGGGGGTGATGTGTGGAGGATATAAGGCCCAGCGTTTACGGCCTAAGAGTGACATACAAATTGCAACAGTGATACCATAGATGAAGATGTTTGCACATTAAAGCGGCCTTGCAATGTAATATCCCACCAGTGCATCAAGGAAATGCAAGCAACTACTGTATTATCTTAACACAATTACTTCTGCTACACCTGTAAGACAAGGGAGGGAGTACTGCACTTGTAAACTGTCAAGTAACATAATTAGCTTAAATGCCATGTCAGAATTACTCATCTGCATGGTAGTCTTCTTGAAGCATGCTTCATCTCTATCAAACTTAAAAAGACAGACACGTTTTTTAAAGGAAGTTAGGTGTCACATCTTACCTCCTACCATGAATCAATGTGTTCCATAATGCAGATGTAAGCTGCCAATACCATGCATCAGTGCATACCATGCATATGTAAGCTGCCATATCATACATCTTACCATGGATCAGTGCATTCCATGCAGATGTGAGGTGTGGATCAACATGCCAAGTTGCACCAGATCTCGCGGGGCCGGCTACTAACCAGCGATATGGAGGTCGAGAATTTCCTTAATATATGAAAATGGGCGTAAAATATAATAGTTAGTTCTTCTGGTAAGGAGGGATTACATCCTGCATTGAAGCCATACTCATTACGAAAAACATTGTTTGTCTTCTGTTGGATTAAATGCATGGTTATAGGTCATTCTGTGAGCAATGGCATCACCATTATCAGAATCAGCGTTGTAATGATAAGTAACAAAACCAATGGAGAACAAAATAAAAGCCTCACCTAGGCAGCTCATCAGGTCCTGATGAAACACACTTGGAACAGAGAAATGTGATAACATCTCAGGTGCCCTCTCTGCAAAGGCTTTGTCAAAAATGTAAAGTGGTTCTTCATCTGACTGCCTCTGTTAAGCAGTGGGATGCATAAGGTAAACATCAATCATTAAGAGGCCGAGATAAGGCTGAAAACAGGTAAAATGATATCAAGAGCATTAAAATAAGGCTGCGGCGATTTGTGGGGAATAGATTCTAGGTTCACAACATGTTAAAAACAACATGGCTTATCCACAGTGTTCCCATCACCACCATGAACGCCTTTCATGTTTGCATATTTGCACTAAGCATCATTACAGTACATCTCTTCTCTTGCAATCCAATAACGTAAGTTAGGACTGTTGTAAGCTTGACAACACTTCATACCTTCATGTAATCAACAAAATCCTTCATCAACATAGGGGCGCTACCACCTGTGGGACGGGACGCTCCAAAAGCAATCGCTCCAAAATGCTCAGATAGGTGATCAAACGTCCATTTCTGAACTGTGTTGTCACCAGGATGAGAAAGCAAAACAGTTTCATAAGGGGTGGCACAAGTACAACAGCTACTCATTCTGTTCAAATACTGATGTAAATAAAACTTAACCTGAAAGTCGCAAAACACATGATATGAATGTACCTGGCCACGAATTTACAGCATTTTGAAGTATGCAGGGTACAGCCGGAAGGTCATAATCGGCCTCAAACTGTTCAATGCTGAGCTTGGAAGCATCCACGATTGCAAGCGTCCTTCAAGTTCACAGCAAGTACTTCTTGCATCCAGACTTGTAGTACAGTACATTGCGCATTTAGAAGAACAAGGGCAGAGGTTTACAGATACCTGCAACTATCATGGTTTTTGTCACAATAGGTGCTCTTCGTAGGCAGAAATGATGACACATTCATGTGTGACCGGCACCATCTTTTGTACAGAAACATGCTTTGAAAGCCTTGGACAGAGGCCTTAAGAGGTCGTTCTGAAACCTGTATAGCTTTCAGGTCTGGAAAACAACCACTAGCTTGAACAACCCCTGATTGTTCAATCATTCTACCAGCCTTCAGGGCCTTCAGTTGAGATAATGTTGTTTGGCGCCAGTTAGCCTGTTTGTCATAGCAAAAAGAAATGATAATCCAATTTTGCTTCATTAGTTTAGCACATATAAAAATTGTTTAGAGTAGGTTCCCGCACTTTGTACGTGATCTGGCCCTCGTGATTTCGGAAATATGAATGCATCCAAAGCGCATCCTCGTAACAGAGTATTTGAAACACCCTAGATACACAGCTGCATCTTGCAATATCAGCATCGTTTAACTGGAGAAGAATAACATTTATCAACTCATCGGATAAGGTCGAAAGTTCACCAAGGCTTCTCTCCCTTACGCTGGCCGCCATATTTGCTCTGGCACGGACGTACATACTTAAATAGATGCTACTGCATGGTTTCGAGGCCTCGAGAGCAATACTTGTAAGACAGATCGTAGTTTATTTATAACTATTAACAAATCAATAATATACTCTTGTATCTATTATGTTTGCTACACACTTCCAAACTGGAAAATGACAGTTTCAGCTGTCTTTGTGATAAAACAAATCTAATGAAGGTGCGTGCAGCTTTCTCTCTGAGTTTTTTTATCAAATGACTGACAGTGAAGAAGCACTGGCAGTTGGAGGAGGTGTGAAGAAGCGGCACAAATTAATTTACCTGCTTGCTAGCAGAAGCGTCAAAATGTTGACATTCCATGAATAAGAAAATAGAATGTAGCAACCCGAGAGTACCTGGGCTCATCACAACCAAGGCTTTCAGTGGAGGCCCAGGTAATCTAGATTACCACTTTCTCTACTGAAAGGTATACTGAGAGCTCTGTTTGTTACTCAACAACAATTGAAATGCCTAAGTAGGAATATTTAACTCCAAGTATATCAAGAAATACTGTTGTAAAACTTGACAGGTCTTCACAACGAATAAATGGAGAATTCCTGAAAAAGAATAAATTTACACTTCTTCCAATTCATACCTGTAATTACAAAGAGGAACTTCTGATCATGAAGCGATCTGGAGTCGCAACCTTTCACCGTAAATATGCGAGTGTTGAAGCAGCTTCACAGTTGGAAATGCGAATAGCCACATAACCTAAACCCTGGATCTGCCACTCAATCTACTTGTCCTTTGTAGTCCTAAACATAGATCAACTCTCCTCATCAATTATCTGAAAATGGCAGTCTCAATGCGTTTCTCAAACAAGACCAGCGTACAGGCCTCTAGGTATGTATTGCTCTCCTGTAGATTTGGCACAACAATATTTTATTTTCGTGTCTGTGCTTCATGTTGCGAGATACATTGAGCATGTGCATCCCTGCCCTGTTGATGTTATCCTCAGGTCATCCAGGACCCCTGTTACCTGCAAGGCTCAAAAGGCAGAGTTTGGACAGGCTGCAGCTGCCCTGGTCGCATCTACCTTGATCGCTGGGGTGAGCGATATCGAGATAATTTGATCCAGTGCCTGTTGCTACTTCTCGTTTAACTCTTCTTTGCAAGAGATATGACTCGGGATATCAATAAACTGTTTTGTATTCGGCTCAATTTTTCGCAGTCCGCAAATGCTTTGACATACGACGAGCTCCAGGGACTAACCTACCTGCAAGTTAAGGGAACAGGTGTTGCCAACACATGCTCCATCATTGAGGGAGGCACCAGTGATCTAAAGGTGACATTGCTTTGAATTCATATGCTGACTGACAATGAGGAACATGGCAAAACATAAAATCCCTCTTATTCACATCAGGAACTCAAGGCTGGCAACTACAAGCTTGAGAAGTTCTGCATGGAGCCAACCTCTTTCACTGTGAAGGAGGAGTCCTCCTTCAAGGGTGGGGAGTCAGAGTTCGTGAAGACAAAGCTGATGACCCGCTTGACTTACACTTTAGATGCTGTGAGTGGGCTGAAGGGAATGTGTCAGTAATGTTTTTTAGTAGCTGTGAGTTCATGTAGGGAAAAGAGCAGTATTGCCAACAATTGTCTTGTATCCAATTACTCTCTGTTTCAGTGGTATTGAACAAGCTTAAAATTTTTCCAGATCACTGCTGACTTCAAAGTTGGAGGCAACGGCTCAGTTGAGTTCAAGGAGGAGGATGGCATTGACTATGCCCCTGTAACAGTGCAGCTCCCAGGTGGTGAGCGCGTGGCATTCCTTTTCACCATCAAGCAGTTGAATGCTACTGGAACTTTGGACAGCTTCTCTGGTGACTTCACTGTGCCTTCATACAGAGGCTCCTCTTTCTTGGACCCCAAGGTAGGATACTGAATTTTCCCTTAACACTTAAGTTGCATATTTAGTCAATGTCATGGTTTTGAAGCTCTGTCAGCTGAAGTCTGTCTCACATTTCAATGGATAACAGGGCCGAGGTGGTTCTACTGGGTATGACAATGCTGTTGGCCTGCAAGCCCGTGCTGATGCTGAGGAGTTCCTTAAGGAGAACATCAAGCGCACTGCAGCTTTGAAGGGTAGTGCTGTATTTTCAGTGGCCAAGGTAGATCCTTCCACTGGGGAGGTAGCTGGAGTATTCGAGTCCATTCAGCCCTCTGATACAGATCTAGGTGCCAAGCCACCCAAGGATGTCAAGATCACTGGTTTGTGGTGAGCCCCCTCGCTGCTAGAAATCTCATTCATTACCCGACACTAGAAAATTTAAAAGAAGAGGGCAAGAACAGTTCACTCATCTTCACTTCATCATTTTCTTGCAGGTATGGGCAGCTCACCAAGGCGTGAGTCTTTCACAAGCCTCTAACCTGGAGAAATGTCAGTATCTGCCTCGAGACTGGGATAGTCTGGGCACAGAGAAGCTCTCTTCAGTTGAAATGGAGACAACATAACTGTTTGTGACATGTGGTCAGTGTTCGTGTGAATGCCAGTTTGAGCTTAATTGCTTTTGATGAGATGTGACTGTTTTGATGATCTCCATTAAAGGACTGTTATTGGAATCAATTTGTGCAGTTCACAGAGCTCTAATAGGTACCTGTAGGTATTAATGAGGCTGCACTAAGCATCAGGATGATGACTTGTGAGGCTTTAAATTGAAGAGATTTCTGCAGTCATGTATGCTCTGAAATATGTGCGACTAGAAAGAATGAAATAAATCTTCGTAATGAAGCGAATTTATACCTTAAGAACGATACAAAAGCGACTATGAAAACACTCAACTGTACAGTAGTCGTGAAAGAGAAATAAGTTCATGTCACGGCAGTTCTTTGTAGCTGATACGCAGCTTACTGAAGAAACCTTTTCCGATATCCCAATTTATTTAAGTTGCAAAACTTCTTGCAGTACATTATGATATTTTTCTTGTCGCCCTTAGTGGCAGTGTACCCCCATTAGCAACTTACAACTTACAATAAGCGGTATTTTAACGATCGATTCTAATCATCAGCTTGAATTTTATTTCTTGACTGAAATATATAATGATTGGGATCTCTGTCGCTGCCTACAAGACCTGGGTGAAAGCAAATCCTGGTATAGTGCAAGGCTTAGAATGGCTCTTATATGCTTTTCAATGGAACCCTGGGCGCTTAAATAGCTCAGAAGTTGGATATGAGACATACCATGCAGTCCTAGGTCTGATGTCTGTATGGCATGCTCAAATTTTGGATGAAGACTCGAGTGACGAGCGCCGTTCCCCATGTTCTGTGTGGTTAGACATGTTGGAACAGGTGGGTGGTGTAGATTGTAACTTAATTGCACAGCTTTCCTACACTGCCTTCGCAAGGCTCATGTAAAATTGTCTGCTACTGGAAGGTAGAGACAGTAATTGAGCTTCAAGCAATCCGCCTTGAGAAATCTGGTTATGCTAATTCGAGATATGGGCCACTCCTAGTTCTAGAGCTGTTCAAGTAAGTAACTTGATCTTGCCTCTTAAGACGAGTGAATGTAATAATGTGGTGAATTTCCCTTTGAATCTGCTTTTATTCATTTGCCTAGCTAGCATGTGGATCAACTCAATACAACAAGGTCCTCTTCAAATTCTCATATTTATTTAAAAGCTTCTTTCTTCTTGCATACCATATTTTAGCTCTGTGCTAATCCTCTGTTATCTCATTCAAGGTCCATTTTAAAGCTGTTGGTCTGGAGTCATCTCCCTTCTAATGGTAGGCTGTTCTTGAGGCAGCCCACACCAGAGGACTTGGATCAAATAGAATCTGAGCAAGGAGTACAGGTCAGTTGGAATCAAATTCAGAAGCATGTATAAAGGCTCGATAACAGGCTGCATATGCAGTGCCTTCAGCACCGGAACTCTGTGAATTCTGTTACTTAGAATGAGAGGCAAACACATAATTTGTCCTGATCAAAGTTTCACTTGTTTACAATGACATGTACAGGATCTAGAGGCGGCATTGCAGAGGTTGCATGTCAGGTACACTTCTGGCCCTCTTCACAGCAGCTGCAAACCAGAGGAAATAAGTAATGTCTATTGGTGTTGTCATTCCTCCTCACTCAACCCTGATCCTCCTCTAGGGCTTGACAGTACATTCAGACTTCTGACCAGAGTCCCAGGACTTCTTAAAGACAGGCTTCAGAGGGTCTGGAATATCATGTCACCGGCAGGTGCATTGATGAGTTTGATGCATGGCTGCATGGCAGGAGAAGATAACAGCGGCAGCAGCGGCAGCAACCACCTGTTTACTGAACAACCACTTAGTGACCCTCAAATGAAGGCTCTGGAAGAAGCTAAACATCGATGTACACGTGTACTTATGGATGAAGAATCAATGCAAATACTAGACAGCCTATTCAGTGAGCAAGTCAGTGCCAGGATTGATGACAAAAGCATGGTGCAATGTTCCTCCATGCAGAGGTCTCAGGATAGTAGGTGTGTCAGCTCAACGGCTAGCATGCCTGTAGGCGGCAATCCCCACAAGAAGGCATTAGCATCATGGCGAGCTGGTATGATAGATCAGGCTGGTCAGATTGGGGAAGATCTGTTGTGGCTTGGAGATATGCTGCATATTATGCGACCTGTTATCTACGTGCTACTTTTGCTGAGGTAAGTGGTGACTTATGTTCATGCTCTTAGAGCTCTGCTGTTGAGCGTTAAGACTTTGCAAACTTTTATTCCTACAAAAATCAGTCATCCCTTCCTAGATTTTCAAGTGCAACATGCCCAGACTCTGTATTGTATGGCGTAACCAGAAGGATTGGCATAGACCTGTTTTATGTAAGGGAGATTGTAAGAGTGATAGCTCTTATTTCATGACTGATCTTGAACATTGTTTTATTCAGGCATGGCCGAGCAGCGTGGTGCCCTTGGTCAGGTTCTTTGAGTGTGGATGCCTTGAGCATGTTCTGCATACAAAGGGGCAAGTGGCACCTCATGCAATCATCCCTTCAATACGAGCAAATGCACATGAAATATGGTAGAAATAAATTCTCAGACCCTGCAGCAGAACATTCTGGCAGAGGCACTTCTGCCTCTTCCAAACTCGTTTTGGATAGCTGCATAGGTCAACAGCAACAAGCAACGTCACTGCTTAGTGTTGCTCTCCTGAGGTAATAGTCATTCTTGACATACTGTTGACCTTTGAGATATGCACACCACTCTGCTAATTTAAGAATAGAGGTGAAATGATTTGTGACCTCAAACCATTCCTTAAAATGTGGCAAAGGCTGTCTTTTAAATTGCAACCTTGCTCTTGGCATCCACCCTCCCCTGTAGAAGCTTACAGAATAGGCAATGGAGTACTGGAGAGGAGCGTGAGGTAGCTGATCGAAAAAGAAAGTTATTTCTCTATTTGCTACGGGAACCATGCCTAAAACTTTTGGTAAAGTGAGTTGCTGTTGGTCATCCAACTGCTAGTTGGATCCTACTCCCAAGTAGTCTCTGTAGCTGTATTTTTTGTGCGGTGTGCATTGAGTTAGTTGTGCCTCACTGTTTCTGGCATGCTATCAGGAGACCGGTTGAAATGCTAGCTCAAGGAACTGCTGGCTGGCCCTTCCTTGGCGCTATCATGGAGTACGGATCTGGACTGCTTAGTACCCTGACGGAGTACTACACATACACCTCTGGCAGTTGACATGTGTAGACAGAACGGTGGAGGTGAAGTCATGCGATTGGAATTCGGACCTTATATCAACAGGAGATACACAGATGCTTCAAACAAGGGATTTGTGTCGCTAGTGGTCCTCACTTGGCAACACATATTCATGATTTAATTCATCTTATACAGCCTTATAATTGTGGCAAGCACTTAGATTTCTTCTTTGTCATCAGTTACATCTTCAAGATCAGAAGAACAGGGTGTGTTCTCTAGTATTTAGATATCCTCAAGCAAGAATCACTGCAGAATACTACATATTTCCCCTGCATTTAGACGAAACCTTGTTCCATGTTTTAGTCTCTTGATGAAAGGAATGTCTTCAATGACTCGTATGTGCCCCAACATATCTGCATCATTGAATCATGAGGTCAAGTACTAGGATGACGAGATTGATAACTACCAGTTATAGAAACAATTCATGCCAGATGAGAATCCAGGAGCAACAAAACTTACAGCAGCTGCAGGCACATGAAATAACACCCGTGGACGTAGGCCTCTCCAAAGTGCAGACATGCCTTCATCTTGATAAATGCGACTCATGACTGAAATCTGCATTTTAAGAGCAGAATTTTTCAATGAATAGTGCTGCAATATTAGGATGGTGTTTAGGACACACCAAACATGAACTTGACACACTAAACATGAACCTTCATCTACAAGCAAAATCTCTGGAACAAGGCACCAGCTTCATTTGTGGGTGCTCACCACAGAGGTGCTTCCATACTGCGTGGCACTGTGGACGCCTTGTGTTTGAAGCCTGGTCTTTACAACATCAAAGGGCGTGGTCACAGCCGCAGCTACCCCTCCCGCAAGCCCCCCAGCTAGAAGCTGGGTTGACAGACTGTCTTCCATAGCTTCGTCCAGGTCCTCTTCTGAAGGACTTAGGATTGGTGGCTTGACAGAGAAAGAGGGAGCATGGTGCCGCTGAGTCACCGCCTTTTGCTGTACAGTTTTTAATTCGCTGCTGTTTCGGGACCCATGTCTCCACAGTACTGGCTCCAAGAGGACTTTCTTAGTCCCCTCATACACTGAAAAATATAGAAGCTGGAAGGGAATGCTCATCACCTGTCAAACATGGGGCATAATTCTTGAGCGTAATACCATCCATTACGTTGCACACCATTCAAAATGCAGGCAGAGAGTGTTGCAGTTTTTGTTCTTACCAAGGTTGTGCTATAAGACTTGAAAAACGCCGAAATTCCCTCAGCCCTGAAAGTCTTTGCCACACAGTCCAGGACATTTTGATAAGGAGTATGAGCCATCTACACAAAATAGATGCACATTGCATTTATTACTAAGTAAAGTACTAACTGAAGTACAACAAGTCTTTTTTTCTGAAGCATTAACTAGGGAGTACTCCTAAATATTCCATATACACTTAAGCCACAAAACCTGGGTGGAGGCCGCATTATTACCTGCAAACGCTGTTTCACAACATCCACAGGCGTCATCATTCCCTCAGTGGTAATGGTGGCTAATGCACCTGACAGAGCAGCAATGGCTGGATGGTGGCCCCCTCCCACATTTCCACCGAACGACTCTTTAGCAAGTTCATACACTGCAAAGTGCATGGCGTGAGCCGGCCTACGTGGTCGCAGTTTAATATCTAACTGAGCATCATGAATATTCATAAGAAAATCAGCAGAGAGCTGGTAGTTAAGCTGGTATGAAATGCTCACCCACTGAACATACAGACTTGATTTTAAGGAAGTGGCTGGCTATGATCTTACCCAGCCCCGGCGGCTACTGCTCCAACACCTTTGTATAGTCCTGATACCCCTTCTCTCCTCAAAGCTATCCTCAATGCTTCTCTCATAGACATGTGAAGCTGAATGTACATCAAGGAGAGCAAGATTGTTATGGTTGTGCGTGAGTGAAGGGAAAGAGATGTCACTTCATTCATAGGCAAAGACTCACTCGCTGCCCGGGTTGACTTAGTGCTTGCATTCTTGTTTTGATAGTATCTATTGGATACATGGCCGTGTGCTCAACTGTTCCAGCGACAGCTCCAGCGATCATGTGCTACACAGCCATCATAATATTGGGGACAGTAAGAAGATGAGGCTGCAGAGAAGATTACTGGTATAATAAAATGTATTGAAATCATGGATCTTAGAATTGAATGGAGGTGGTCACACAATGATTGAGTACAAACTATGCTGCAATACTCAATGTGCCGGCATCCACAATCGAACAGGACAATATATCGTAGTGAACTCACATCAACAAAATCTAATCCATCATATTTAGGCTCCGAAGCGCTTGTGCTAGTGCTTTGAGTCATGTAGGCAGCTCTGTGTCCCTCGATCGACGCTGGAATCATGGCTAGTGCCCAAGATTAACAGGTCTCATAGCAAGAGGTAGGTGCACAACCTATCAATTTGAAAACTATAAAACCGTTAAGGTTCTAATGCGAATTGATCAAGCAACGAGCAGGAGAAGATCGATTAGTGACGGAGTTGCAACGTTGCACTTTTGAGAACTACTTAATAATTTCTGAGTGCTACTCCTCAATTGTAATCTATTTATATGCCGCAGTCTGAATACATATTTTTCAGGTGTGGAATATGGTATTCTTCACACTTTCAGCTCAAGAAAACAACAGCAAATATGGCTACAAGAACAAACTACTGCAACATTACGGGATTATGTTATATCATGCTACTACCCTGAAGTTTACTTCTGGGCGACAAGCTAGTCCTGCAAACTTCACGTGTGCTCGACCACACATTACACTTTGTTGCTGCACGCCAAAAAGATATAGAGATGAAGAAACTTTGCCAGGATTCACTGATAAATATGAGAAAGCGATGACAATTTCAGAGCTCTACTCCATAGAGCGTCCTCCACCCATCCCGTTAGCAGAACATGAACAAAGACGGAAGAAGAGAGACATTCAAGAGATAGTGGAGGTAATGATGTTCCTAGCACAGGCTAGAAAAGACCATCAAGTCATTTCTTGTTTTGTTTGGTTTGAAACGCACAACCTAACCACAGCAGTTTGAATCCAACCGTGCTCATGCTGTTGATTCAATTATCAGGCTGCTAGCAGACGAGGAAAAAAGGAACAAGCTGTTAGAGACAAGCTTCAACAGCTGGAATCGCTTTTACCAGACATTATAAATTTACACAAACTAAAAGCCTCTGACTGGTAAGAATGAACTCTGATCAAACTATGCAAGCAAACAATTGCCTCTTAGAAGAGCTATCGGTATGGATTCTAAGATGCAAGGGAGATAAAGGGAAACCCAAAGTGTTTTTCACTTTTCTAGGGTGACAGTCCTCGATGATGTGGACGAAGTAGCCACAAAGCTGGTCGCCTTAAAGACTGTATTTCCTAGGGCAAATGTTTTCAAGGTGAGGTATTCCATCTCTTTAATGAGTTTAAGATTTGCAGGGTTTGGATTTAATTGCAGAGGTCAGTGCAGAGCAAGAAGCTCTCAACGATTGCTGATTGCATCTCGAAGAATGCAGTGTTCAATTGAAACATGACAGCTGTGAAGGAGCTATGGACCTTCGCTTTTCTCTTCATCAGGATAAAGCTGAAGGAGATCAAGAAGTGATGTCTGCCTGGAATATGCCACTTTTAGAACATCTCATGCACCTCCCATGCAGGTGGTTTCACGACTTCCCCGTATCCTCTTGAAAGCCACAGTCCAGGTTCAGAATGATGCAGAGCAGGTAAGGGATTAAAAAACTACTGGATACTCCTCCAGTTAAGATATCGTGACACTTCTCCGCATGATTTGCTGTTTTCTCTGTTGATCACTCTTTATGATCAAAACATCTGCAGTCCTTCATATTTGCCTTTGTCCAATTACTGTGAGCTGAAGCCTCAAATCATGCTGGTCTAATTATGTTACTGCTTCAGTCTCGGAGCATGTTATCCTCCCTACCTGATCCGGATTCTATCATAGAGACAGTACCAGATTTGGTGGACCCGCTGGCTCTGAGCAGAGCGCTAGCCACTCTCAAAGCCACGTTACCAGGCCAGAATCCTTTGCAGGTGAGCTGGATGGTTTGGTGGGGATATGTGGATATCAGGGGAGTTCGGAAAGTGATGAAGATGTGAAGGGGATGTGTAGATGTCAGTGGGAGGCATGAAGGGACATGACAGGCGACATATCATGAGAAAGGTGAATATCAACCCTGTGCATGAGTTGTGGTGCAGACTGTGGTTTAATGAGTTACACGGCAATGCGACATCATGGAGATGCTACAACTCCACATGTTATGGAAATCTCAAACAGAAGTTTAACGAACCTGTAATTAAATAGAAGTTTTTCTCTTCAAACTTCAGTGAAAATTTATTTTTTTGATTTTTGTTAATAGCTTTTGAACATATTGTTTTTGCTGCCATTCAGGTGTTGCAAAAGAGTCCTGAGGTGGCATATTCCTTAGGAGGGGAAGCAGACATACAGGATAGTGCAGAATATGGAGAGATCACCACAAACATCTAAGCAATTGAGGCTTGCATATTCTGCTTGTGAGCAAGAATATTGTTTGTTACTTGAACTTAGCACAGTATGTGATGTTTGGGAATGGTGCCTTCATAGTTGCTGATTCTTTCTCTGAGAGAGTTGACCCAATAATTTGGAGAGTCACTGTTTTTGCAGGTGTTGATGCAATCCCCCGAGTTGATCTTGCATTTGGGAGGTGAAGTTGATATGGATGATAGCTCTGAGTACGGAGCTGAGTATTCTGAGGTCATGGATAATGTTATGCTGCCCATCGACCGATATGGTAGGAGTATCTTGGACTACGCCAGCAAAGAGTAGCTAAAGCTTTGTCAAGTTAACTCCAACATTGCTGCCAAGCTCCTATAGATGGCATATAGCGTATTTTAGATCCAACCGCATTTTCAAGTCATGCTGTACAGATTTCATGATGTTGCCCTCGTCAACTATTCACGTTTCACGTGTATTATTCAGTTAATTGATTTTTATAACTGATGTCAGGCATTCTTCATCTATCAATTTAAATGTTACTACTTCGGTCGTCCTGTAATTTTCAAAATATATGGCGCAAGGCCATGAGGCCTAGGCCACAATCCCAATCTCGGCTTAAGTCTACAGCTCGTGAACGGAATGATCAGACGGAGCCTGGCTTTACTGCTCAGTACATTAAGGCAATGAGCATGGCTGAGCTGTACGCAGTTGAAAGGCCTCCTGCCATTCCTTTAGAGGAGCATGAGAGGAGGCGTAGAATCAGATATGCTGCTGAGATTGTGGAGGTGAGATTTTGCTCTAACCTCTAATTTCTAGCATTTAAGATCCTAACTCAAAAAATGAGCCCTTCGTTGCTATCATTGAGTTTGCAACAAACAGAAAGCAGACAAAAAGATAATATTGTATTGGATGTTCACAGTCAAGTTGCTGATTTGCTGCGTTTCGGATATGCTGAAGGCTGCTGTGAGGATTGGGAAAAGTGAGGCTTTTATACGAGAGCGTCTGGCTGAAATAGATGCTGTATTCCCTGACCTTATCAATCTTCATAAGATGAAAGCATCTGATTGGTGAGGTAAAATGATTATGGAAACACATTCTCTATGTTACTTCCAAGTGAACAACTGCATAGATGATCACAGCTTCACAGTAGAGAGACAAGCTTTCTTATGTAAGGATTGTGTCCAGCCTTGTCACGCTGATAAGAATTTGTATCTGCATGTTTATCTGCAGTGTTTCAGGCAGCTTGGTTTGTAGATTGCATCTCATGTAGACCTCTCAGGATGGAGAGCTTGTAACTCATGTAGACAGCCTTGTTTGTACATCTTTAGATCCTGATCTGAACATGACAGGAAACCTTGGTATGTAGGACAGGTGATGGATGTGTTCTGAGTTGACCAGCTATTGAGAATGCGCATGCAGGGTCCTTGTGGTGTCTGATGTGGATGCCGTGGCTCAGAAGCTGGTCACAATCAAATCAGTCTTCCCTAAAGCGAATGCTTTTAAGGTGCTATTTCATTAGGCACATTCACCATGTCCAACATGATCTCTAACATGAGAGCATCCAAGCACGTTCATCACCTGATCTTCCTCTTCATCACCAGATTTTCCTCTGCACCAACACTTCTCACTGATGGATGCATGTGAAAGAATATGTTTGCTCATTTTGCAGATAGTTGCCAGCTTGCCGAAGCTGCTCCTGAAGCCTGCCGAAATGCTCAGACTTGAAGCAGAGAAGGTGCGGGTGAAAAAGATGAAGGAGGCCTTGCATTGTTTGTCCAGACTGCAGTCAAAGCTTGGAGTCAAGATTTCATCTAACCCCATGAATGCATAATATTATAAGGGTTAGCTACAAACCTCTTCTGGTCAAAAAGTAACCTTAGTTGAAAATAAGTCTTGGATGCCCTTGCTGCGTGGCATTACCATTAATTTACAATTACAATAATTTGCAATTACACAAGATACACAAATCTTTTTTGATATTTTTGTTGGTTTACAGTCTCGAAAGCAGTTATCATCTTTGTCCAATCCTGATGCGGTGGTCGAAGCTGTTCCAGAGCTCGTTGATCCAGTGACTCTTGCAAGAGCCATTTCTTCCTTAAGAGCAGCGATGCCAACCCAGGACCCGCTACAGGTGAGCAAAAGCCTATATAAGTAAAATTGCTTTTGATGATGCCCTTGCGTATGTCTACAACGCAGAGAAATGTTCAATACATGCCAGATGTCGCAAATGACTTGGTGTTCAAGTACGATGATGCACATGCTAAGTAAATTGAGGAGGTTTATGAATGTTCTACAGATTCTGGATGCTAATCCAGAAGTGCTGTTGTCATTGGGTAGTGAGGCAGACATCAAAGATAGTGCAGAGTACGGGGAATTAAGCACAAAAGATTAGAGGCACACACCATTTCTTCTATGCTCATGTTGGGCCATCCCTGCTGTGGATCCTGGGGTCCTAATTACAGCCCTGTACTGGATTGCTATTATGTGATTTATAAAGTTTAGAGAGATATAACGTTGTTGAATGATGCAACAGAGGAAGGTTAGTCGCTTGTGCTGAAAAAGTTTGAATGTTACAATGCTCTAGACTTCCTAGGCTGCTCAGACGTGGTATCATGGCAGTCTTTTGGAACATGCGAAGGTAAATCTTGACATATGCTCAGGCTCAATGCCTTCAATTAATCCAGCGTGAATTCAGTATACCCAGAGGGCATGGCAATGCGCTCATGGAGGACGGATGATGTTAAGCAGAGAATAACGAGATGGCCTTGCTGATAAAGCTATGGCCCTTAGTACTGATCGCACATGGAAGTATCTTAAGAGATGTCTATATTGCCCGTGCATGAGTAACTCTTAATGATTTTGATTACTTTATCTGGTGTAAGGCTTAGACTTGTATCATACGTGCAAGAGGCGGATGCACATGTATCTGATCGAGCAAGGATATCATGTGTACTTCCGACTAAATGCTTGCTGCAATTCAGCAGTCAACCTTGGTGAATAATGCTGCTCACATAGATGCTCGTGACGTAGTTACCAGGCGCGATTGATGCCTCTATTTCAAAGATGACAGCAATACAATCGATTTCAGTGACTTAAATCATTATTGCAAATAAGAGCTCAATAAGTGCCCAATTTTGACAATCCTACAGTGAAAGTAGGCGCACGTCACAGCCGTGACAGAAGGGAAATTTGATCACTTGCAATTTTCATTTGAGCTGATTGGATATTCTGTGATTAACAACGATGTCGCTCAGAGGTGTTGCTTATCAAAGTACCTAGATTGTCTATTAAATACTATTCGCTCAGTAGAAAAATCCACCATGGATGAACATTTTATCAAAAAATGAGGATTATCGCAGACTCAAGCATGCCTTCCAGCTGTGCTCACATTGTAAGAACCCTTCTGTTGTTTATGTTCATGACCGCACTATGCTCCTACCAGAGCACTGCTCAATCCTTAATGAGGCGTGATAGGATTGCCACTGGTGAGTCATTAAATACGAGTGCTCTGATTTTAAGCCACCCTGTTAATACCGCCTTCTATCTACATCATTTGCATCAAGTCTCTTGATAGGCTATGTACAGACAGCTTTGTTCTATAACCACTGCAGCTACTACAGATGCAGCCAATCAGGAGACGTCTCATCAACACATCATCAATGGCAGCAGTCGTTGCTGTGTATTACTTGCCTCTGCTGGATTCAACCCTCAGGGTACTGGCTATATGCAGAGAGAAGGAGGTGGCCTTCCACTGGTGCTCATTGACACTGAAGGAGTAACTATTCCTGATCTTGTGAGGGTTCCGGCCTCTCTGTGCACGTGTGGTAGTCCAAGTGAGTTGACAGGGTGCTGCTAACATGCTTGTTCTATACTGTCTTTTGGCTTTTCATCAGAGCTTACAACTTGCATATGAGAAAGCCATGCTCTTCATAGATAGATACACAGATATGCATGGTGTGATACATGATTTTTGAGTTACCAGCATAGTCTGACAAAAGAAGTCACCAAGAATCTGTTTTATAACAGTGCTGATCTTCTTATATTTTTTTCAGATGGCATTGACTATGATGGTGAGGTCATGATAGAGATTCGAGGATCCAGCAGCGCCCGAGATGCCACAAAAAAGAGCTACAGCTTTAATAAGTTACATAAGGTGAACACCAGTGTGGATGAAAGCAGTATGTTTGCCAAGGGCTACTTGGATCCTCCTTCCATACTTTCTGATTCAGAGGCTTCGACAGCCGTAGAAGCATCATCAAAGAAACAAGAGAAATCAAGGACATTTATGGGTGGGCTCACTGAATACATTGTATATAGAAGGCCACAATGCTAGATTTTGCTGGTGTATAATTGCTGAGCTTTAATTATGTTGCAAACGTAAACAAGTGCTGAAGGTGAAAGCATGAAGTTTCTTTAATGCAACCCTGCTGACATACACTAATATTTCAGCTTTGATTTGTGGAGTGTCATCTTATTATTAAACGTCCGTTAAAACCTTGAATTATTCTAACGACATGGCCTCCTTCATTCAAAAGGCTTCCCCCCTGGTGACACGTTTGACTTGTACGGCCCTGAGAATGACCGTACCATGGGCATGAGGAACCTCATGGCCATGTGGGTGGGCAGGAGCATGGGACACTATGCCTCACGCACTCAGTACTGTGAAATGTTCCTCGTGCAGGTAGGCTTCCTGTAGAAGTGTCTCTGGCAATTTAGATATGCTCTACCTAGAAATGTCTCTTGCGATGTAGATAGGCTCCCCCCAGAAGCGTCGCTGGCAATGTAGATTGGCTCCCCCTAGAAGTGTCTCTGGTAGGTACAGCCTAGTGTTCCTAGGTACTGCAGGAAGGTACTGCCTGTCCAATGCTAATAAAGATGTAGCTCAATGATAAGCCAAGCAGCAGGGTCTGGAGCTGCATTCACAATAACAAGTCCATTACCACAGCACTATGAGGAGCGATTAGAAAGAGGAATAAAATATCCAACCCTCTTTCAGCCTGCCAGATAAGCTCACTTACCTTGCCTGGAAGAGTAGTTTATGGGACTTGGATCTGTGCAGCATGCACCCTGGTCCTCTCCCTATTCACATAGTTTGAGACATGTCAACAGGATGGTCTTCCTCTCTCAGCTGAAAAGCACTACTGGGGTGTTTATTTAGCCATGGAGAAGATAGAGCGTAGCAAGAGCCGCGTTGACATCACCGCCCTCAATCCGTGGAGTGAGGAGGGAGATCAAGCCCAAGGTATCGCTGATAAGGGAGAATTAGTGACTATGCAAGATGGGCTGCTGATGACAGCACATGATGACGGGGTATCTAAGGTGGCATCGAGCTCCATTACTCCTAAAAAAAGGGCTCTGGCAGCTGCATTAATGCAGAGGCAGAAATCGTTGGCTAACCCTCAAAGCCTCATCCACACAGATCATAGAGACACTCAGGCTGAAGATGAAATCACAGGTGCGCTCATGAGTACATGAAGTAGTCCTTCTTGAACCTTGTCTCCTTGTTGTAATGCTTGGTTTTGAAAAGATATGCTTGAATCCCTGATTTGCATTGAAGAATATTCATGCAGCATTCCTTATGTTTTTACTCAAGATAGGCCCTAGGGCATGTTTTGACTCAAGACAGGCCTTGGGGTATGGTTAGGTGGCACATTCAATTATAAGTGTTTTTGCTTACATGTCACTACATTGCCCCTTCACAGGTGGATACCTAATAAGGTATGAGCATGGCAAGGTAAAGAATCATTCTGTCACCTTCACGGCTTTAAACTCAAGACCTGGAACTGGAAACACAAGTGACATCCTTAAAGCTGTAAACCTGTGTCTACATGGTGGCCATAGATATGGTGAACTGAAGGATACAGCGTCGCTGCCAGGTTTTCTCCCTGTACGACCTCTACCATACATCCTTGCCTACCCTGACCTGAACAGTGTTAAATGGCATATAGACAGTAGCTTCAACCTAACTCATAGACAGAGCAGTGACATGATGAATGGAAGCAGCTTGATGCTTGATGCTGATGGATCCTCTGATGTGACAGAGGGCCAGATTATCTCTCAGATCTCAGATGTAGTGCAGAGAGAGAGGCAGCAGGTGCTGCAGTACATCAGCAGGTGTGGATGTTCGTCAGCAGGTGTGGATGATGTGCACTGAGTAAGAGGAGAAGCAATAAGTTTCAGGGGGAGGGCTAATAAATACTGTCACAATGATAGTACTAGCTTGAGGGAGTTTCGTGAGAGCCTGACTGTTTTTTTATGATGAAACATCTATCTGTCACATTGCTATGTACTTAGGTACATGACAGATGTAGAGGTGGCATTCCAGCTGACCTCTTACTGTAGTAATATCACTGGCAGCAGTGCCATCAGTCAGTCCTCCACATCATGGAGGGACCTGGTTGATGAGTCAGCTTTCATTGACTACATGCTGGCAACAGAGCTCACTAAGAATCCTGATGGATACAGAGGGAGCGTGTACATGAGCAAGGTAAGCAAGAAGTTGTGGGAAGTAGCAGAATTTTGACAAACTTGCCAAGCGTTTACCACAGTAAGGGTTGCAAGACTCAAGGGCTTGCCCTCTGACATTGCCCACCCCTTCAAACAGTCTGTACACTAATGGTTCAATGTGAGAAGGTCTTCACTTGGATACACTCTTCGACATGCTGTATGTTATTAAGGATCGTGGAGAGAAGCTGATGATGGGTCCTATGTGGGATTACAACGAAGCTTTTGGATTGTGCTGTGGATTCCCAATCCAGGTTAGCTACTCTGAATACACAACTCAACATGCAACCCAAAGCATGTAAAACGTGGCAGAGTCCATTGCAGCATCCCTTCTCATTTTCTCAGAGGCTTGCGCCTTTCTTTGTTATATTGGAATCACCTTTTCTTCACCAACACCTCTGCCATGCTTGTGTTAGAGTCTTTACCAGAACAGTGCAGCAGCAAATTGTGCTGCGTTCGCTACGTTTCGTTCTCTCTGAACCATGTGGATGCTTCTAGAGCACGTTCATAAGATCACATCCTTGATCCATGTGGATTATTCAAGAGCATGTTCATAAGATCACATCTACTGAGGACAAGAATATATACAGTCACTACTCTCTCTCAGCGTGTGATTCTAATAGCAACTGCTTTCAAGTGCAATAGGAGCTGCTACCTTGAATGAGTTTAACTTCCCTCGAGGCTGGTGCTTTTAGTGTGTTTTCATTACCCTGTGTTGTCGGAACAAGGGTTGGGATCACCAAGGTGTGAGTAATGGTAGCAGTGGTGGTAGCGCCATATCAGTACAAGGGTGGAGATTCAACATTTGTGAGGAGCCGCTAAGGTGAGAGGGATTACTATGTAGTAAGCTGTCCGATGAAGGGATGCAGATCTCATATTTGGTCTCCTTGCACAGTTTAGCTCTTCTCTGTGTCGATTTTTCAATAATGTACAGCACTCAGTGAATATACAATGATGAACAGGTGCCTGGCTGACCCTATAGATGGGGTCTCTCTATGGTATCAGCTGGCCTGGAAGGACATGTCTTTCCGAGAGTCAGTTGCACAGCGCTGGCAGCAGTTGAGAGCATCACCTGGTGGTGCTCTGTCAGATTCTGCTATCTTGTCCCTTTTTTCAAATGCAACTGTGGACATTGAGCCAGCCGCTATGAGGAATTACAGGTGTGGTGTAGGTAGAATGTGTGAATATGCCAGCCTGATGGCTACACGACAGCTAAGATCAACAACTTCGCAATCGAGAAAATAATCTTAATAACATTAAGATTAGCAGAAAGGTAGCACTGTAGAAGGTAACACTGTAGCAGGTAGCACTGTCTTCACAGGTTTTGTCAACAGCCCAACACACGACTTGTTGTTGTTATTCATGATAGGAGATGGGCGGATGTACTCTCCTCCCCTTATTTCGAGAGTGATAAGGAACAGTTCCATTGGAGTGTTGCCCAGCTTGTTAATTGGACAGTTGGCCACGTACAATGGATGGACCAGGAGTTGATGAAAGTGGTTAGCAACCCAAGAAATCGTCCATAGTATGCATTTCACAGTACTATGTGTATAATTGCCTGACTGCAGCTAGCTAGCAACTGCCTCAATTCAGTCAGCAGCTTTGAAGTAGTGCCAACACGCATGTCTCATAATTCATCGCCTTTTACTTACTTTCAAGTAAATAAGGTGTATTTGCAACCTCGATAGTACGACTTGATGTAATAAAAGAGTGTTATATCATTGATCGAGACAACATGAACCTTTATAACTCTTAGGGTTCAAAACATCTCAATGATTGAATGTGCGTATTGTCATGAAGCTATGTCCTTTAGGCAAAAGAGTAATGCCTGGTCGCCTGATGAACAGGCCATTGCATCGTCTGCTAGAACGCCTTTCCTGATTAGGGAATTTCTTAGAGGGAGAACAGATGAGTATTGATTTGGAGGAGAGGGAGGAAACATTGTAAGGCATTCGTTGCATGGCAGCTGGAGATGTGGTGGGAGGAGATGATCCTGTGCCGCCTCTGTCACTGGGGCCCGAAGTGTACTTGTAACCAGAGGTGCCACCCCTGGGTCTGTCATCTTGATCCGAGTCTTGAGAGGAGAGAGAGGTAGCCTGAGAGCCCTGGTACACCATCAAAACCCTTCCGGACAGCCTCGGACTCTCAGTAGAGAATCCAGCGATGCGCATTGTTGTTCTTGCCAGTGCAGGCAACAGCAAAGCTGTCAAGACAGTGACGCCAGCTAACAGCATGAGTGAGGAGCTGAAGAGAGGCTGAGGCCAACAGGCATAGGAGAGGAGGTGATGAGTCAGCATGTTCCAAGTGCCACTAACTGTCTCCTCACTAACAATTGAGGGCACAAGCACATGAGACCCTGCACTGTTCATGGCCAAATTTTTGGCGGTAGCACTATTTAATGCAATGGAGGCTACCCAGCAGTAGCCTGCCATCAGAGGAACGCTGATCCAGTGGGAGAGAGATATGTAGGCAGATGCAAGGGTCTCATTCAATCTGAACTTGCGTGTGAACTCTATGGCCTGAATAAGTCACAGCAAAAGCAACCATGAGCAGTAATGAGGCACTGAGATCATGAGATGAAAATGTCATGATACAAGCAACAGGTGAACAAGAAACATTATTAAAGTAGGCTGATATCACATTTTAAGAAGAAGACGCAGGCTGATATCTTACTGAAGGCGATGCAGGAGCCAGCATCGCAGTCACTACAACGGCCAGAGGCAGCACAGCTGATGTTGCTGACTGTGATAAAAACACAGCCGGAGTCGTGGTAACGTGAGAGACAGCTGACAACACTGACGGAGATGTTGATATGTGTTGTATGAGGGTCATCGCCATGAGGGCACCACCCACCAGCAGGGGAATCATGAGACGGCTTGAGATGACACGGAGTACATCCGACACCTACGCATGTAGGTCAGTACAAAGTACAGCAAGACATTTACATATAGGGGCTCACAATGAGGGTACAATAACAAGAGACTGGCTTAAAAACACGCAAGCCGTGCGCTGCACTCCTCAGTCCTTTCATTTTTTAACATATTAAGACCTCACAGTAAAGAATGCCAAACGGCTAAAGAAGTGCTTATTGGGTTTATATGTTAATATTGATTTGTGGTTGTAAACCAGGTTCAAGTTTCCGAGAGGAGCTCACCATATTAGGAGAAGTAGGAAGGCTCTCCCAGGAGGGCAGCAGCAAGCCAGCAGACAGCATCAGCAATGGCTGGTTGGCTGCTGCAAGCACAGCCGTGGCAGTGTCTACGGAGGGCGAGAGAGGCAAGGCAAGGCCTTGAAGGCTGAGTCCTAGAAGAGCTGCCCAGAAGCTGGGCTGCGACACTAAAAGCATCAGTGCATCAGCAGGCTTCCCCCCACCAGTGTCCACCCTGACATTTAAAGGCAAAGTGTAGTGTCAATGCACATGACCTCATGTTGAGGTTGGGAGGGTCTATAAGCAGTAGCAGTCTAGGGGGCTACCTGTCTTACTACCCAGGTACAACCGCACATGATACTTTTGCGTGTAACAGAATCAAGGGATGGCTCAAAATGATCATAGCTCTTAATCATTTGTAAATAGCTAATCGGGAAATGGAGAGACTGATAATAGCTGATCGGGAAATGGAGTGACTGATAATAGCTATCTGATCCAGTAATTCTAATGAACCACCATCACATTGTCCCATGTAACACCAAGTATCAGGTTAAATACATCACTTGTCAGCTACCTTTGCGCTGCCGTTGCTGCCTCAGCTGCCCCTTCAGCTGCAATAGCACACTGCCACAACTCTAGAGGGGCCTCCAGCACACCTTCCCTCCATCTTCCTGCTTTGACCTACGCACATGCACATGCAGAAATACAGGAATGAAGAAAAGCAGTTAAGGAGCAATATAATATATACCATCAAACTTGTACCCCAAGCTTTGTAAAGGAGCAATATAACATATACCAACACCATTCTACCCCAAGCTTTGCAAGTTTTTACACCTTTTCCTTTTTTGGACAAAACTCAAATTTCCCACCTGCCCAGTGCTAAATGTGCGCACGCCAATCCCATTCATCTTTCCACCACTCCATTCTCCTTCATAAGTCCCACCCTGTGTTCGAGAATCAAAGATGTGACTTACAACACAGAATCTGAAAAAAGCTATCTAAAATGAAGATGCAGACCTGAACTTCTAAGACAGATATACCTGGCAATATCAGTACTTCAGTCGTGGAGCTACAAATAAAAAAAATCTGAACGTTTCATGTAATATCCCTGTACCTTGGGATACAAGTAAACACCTCTCATGTAGTATCCTTGTACCTTGGGATAGTAGTAAACACCTCTCATGTAATATCCCTGTACCTTGGGATAGTAGTAAACACCTCTCATGTAATATCCCTGTACCTTGGGATAGTAGTAAACACCTCTCATGTAATATCCTTGTACCTTGGGATAGTAGTAAACACCTCTCATGTAATATCCCTGTACCTTGGGATAGTAGTAAACACCTCTCATGTAATATCCTTGTACCTTGGGATAGTAGTAAACACCTCTCATGTAATATCCTTGTACCTTGGGATAGTAGTAAACACCTCTCATGTAATATCCCTGTACCTTGGGATAGTAGTAAACACCTCTCATGTAATATCCCTGTACCTTGGGATAGTAGTAAACACCTCTCATGTAATATCCCTGTACCTTGGGATAGTAGTAAACACCTCTCATGTAATATCCCTGTACCTTGGGATTGTAGTAAACACCTCTCATGTAATATCCCTGTACCTTGGGATAGTAGTAAACACCTCTCATGTAATATCCCTGTACCTTGGGATAGTAGTAAACACCTCTCCCATCTTTCATATTGTCCCGCCACTCCCCCTCATATTTTGCTCCCCCAGGGTACGTGTAAACCCCAAGCCCCTCTTTACGTAAACCCCTCCACTGTCCACGGTACAACCCACCATCCTCATGCTTGTACTGCTCTGGGAAGGCAGGCCCAGCAGTTGCAAAAACCAGGTATGAACCTATTGCCACTGTAGAAACCACAGAAGACACATCTTCTTACAAGTAAACATGGAGGTAGCGTTACATATGCTGACAACAGCATCGAACGGACACCATCTTAGAACTATTCCTTGAATCAGTGTTAACAATCAGCCCTGATTGCAGAGGGAGAAGATGCTTGCCAGATCTACTTGATGTACGCATTTCTGGATGCTTGTATACTGTTTTGTTAATGATTCAACAAGATTTGCCAGCCCAAGTTCTGAAAAAGATTTTGAAACATTCAAACGCACCCATCCACAATATGATGCATCACATCCAATAGCAATCACCTGCAATATGATTCATCACATCCAACAGCACAACCGGCATCAAGCCCGCAGGGCCAAGCACAGTTTCAACCAAGGGGTACGCAGTGAGGTGTAGAGATCCACCAGTGGCGCAACCTATTTCGATTGAGGGTGGTTTTTGGGTGGTTGACACCAACTGCTATCTGGCACAAAGCAGCACATTCTTATCTTTGTTACATGTATGTGCAGCACCACAGGGATGAAGATCATAGGGCAAAACAGGCTGGTATTGACCACCGACCTGCAATTACTGCCCTCTCGCGTTTTGGTCTAGCCTCACAGTATAACCTGTAAATGTTGAGCACAGATATGCCATCTGTTTGACTCTGCTAACAGAAGAAAATCCATTGATGAGTCCTTCGATGAGCTGCCTCTTCTATGCTTAGAAAAATGCTTTGGAAAGACCGACATACAGATACAGAGTTCCCTGTGAGTGTAATGTTCTAAATTGAAAGGCATCATGATGGCTTGTAGCTGCTGCTGACTCCTCTTTGCAGGTGAAACCAACATTGTAATTCATACCAGCTAGATGCAGACTGGGCAGCCATGCAAATTGCACCAGCAGCTGCTGCTACTGCCATCTCAGGGCTGATGGTACAAGTCCTGAATAGAGAAGGATGCATCCATGTTATCACAAATTTTCAAGCCTGAAATCTCATTGCAGTGAACATATTAATGTCGAATTCCTAGAAGGTCATGTATTGTAGGTTGAAGGCGTCATGATTTTCACTGTGAGTTCTAATGACGTGAGAGGAACCTACTTGCAAGTCTGCAAGATGACGGATGGGATTGTCAAGTACGTAGCTAGCTTCAAGGCTGTCTACAAAGCATGGCATGTAAAAGGAGTATGGAATTCAGTATTCAACATTCCACTGCAGCTAATGCACGTGATCATAGCATCACTCATGATATAATTCGTAGGTTCCTCACCTGTCCATCGCCTTGCTTGAAAAGCCCAGAAGTGCGAAAATTATATCCCACAGCCATTAAAGCAGCACATTCACATATGCCAGGAATGCTACTCATTTTGCTTAGGGCATCGAACAACAGAGTACTAGTACATTGTGCACCAAGTTCCGATGTGTCATACCTATTCAGCTACCTGCTACTGCAGTGCACAGTATCATTAACAACCACAAATACAGCCAGTTCTAACGCTCATCCGAACTCGAAACAAAATTATTGAAATGTTGTCACAATCTCGTTCATTTCAATGTGCTGCAAGAACTGAGCGAATGCTCGCCCCCCGAGTCCGCATTTCAATTTACAGAGGAGAAATGGTAAAAAATTTAATCATTCTCACAGACGTTAGACTTACTAGGTAGTTCACTTACTAGGTAGTTAGCACAAGGAATGGTAACTGCTGTCCTGTCTTGTTTCATTTACAGGGGAAAACTCAATATACAACTGTCCTTAATGCCACTTCATCCTCTTCTGGATCTGGCGAAAGTCCTGTTCGAACTGCCCTTAGCAGTGTAGTGAGCAGCATCTTCAAGGTTGCTGGAAACATGTCCACTCCAGAAGCTGGTCTCAGCCCTTTGTGGCAGGCTATCAAGCGCATTGACTTGAAGGGAGTCAGGTAAGGACTTCAGATGCTTCAAAAGAATATAAACAATAATATAACATGATGCACAAATAAGCCTTAAAAGGACCATTCAAAGTCCAGGGCCAGCCTGTCTAACAATAAATCTTTCTCCCTATGTCTGCTTTTACATGTGTCGTCCTGTTAACCTTCTTAACAATGCTCATTGTCAAATGAATGCTCCAGCTTACTTTTATGAAGGTCAGATTCCCTTTTTTGCTTGGTGTACACTTGCAGTGCTGCAGTGAGCACAGGCGCTGACCTGAACGAACGTGATGTTAATGGAGACACGCCTCTCCTATACATTTCTCGAGCAGGGTGAGGTCAATTGGAGTGCTGTTTGGAGTGCTTACATGTACAGATCATGCAGGATGTAATTGAAAATCTTCATTTAGGTGTTGAGACATTCTAAGGAGTTTGCACTCAAGAACATGTGGCACATGTTAGAGAAAGATTAAGTGAACAAAATCAGTCTTGGCCCTGCAGCTGATGTTGGCTAATGTTTGATTGCATGGAAGCAGCTATAATCTATCTGTATGCATGGCTTTCCTCATCACATGGAAGCAGCTATAATCTATCTGTATGCATGGCTTTCCTCATCACATGGAAGCAGCTATAATCTATCTGTATGCATGGCTTTCCTCATCACATGGAAGCAGCTATAATCTATCTGTATGCATGGCTTTCCTCATCACATGGAAGCAGCTATCATCTATCTGTATGCATGGCTTTCCTCATCACATGGAAGCAGCTATAATCTATCTGTATGCATGGCTTTCCTCATCACATGGAAGCAACTGTAATCTATCTGTATGCTTGGCTCTCTTCATAATCGCATGCAGACATTACAAGTTCCCCCCAGCAGAAATACCCTCAGTGCTTGTGAAAGGTGGAGCGGACATGGAGGCTCAGGACAGCAAAGGGATGACAGCGCTTCAAGTCAGTCTTCTCAGTGGTTGGTGAGTATTTACAAGAGACTGTTTTCAGTACTTGTGCATTCATATTTCTAATGATGATTGCTTGTAATGTATGCACTACATGTACTACATGTAATTTATGCACTACAGGCAGAACATTGCTGAGCTGCTCATCATGAGTGGTGCAAGTACGACAGGAGTTCCTGCTATCAAGTCACGTCTGACCTGCCCAGACTGCAGGCGCATTGTATCTAAATACAATCTGTAAATCTTCCACCTCAATAGTTTCTGTTTGTTTGGCTGTTCTGAAGTGTTACCATAACTGATGCAGTTGTAAACCGAGTTTCTTTGCGGAACTCCTGATAAACGTATATTCTAGACACATACCTAACGTCACAATTCATCTCAGCAATTAAAACATCAATGCGGAGAGGATATACATTCAGGCACATGCCTGAGCTATTAAGGAAAAAATAGACGCATGAAATCCCTTCAGCTCTTGCATGAGAAATTGAAAGTAACATATCAATCACATGTCACAGGATTGTCAATTAGAGTAACATGTAAACATGTGCATGCAAAGACCAAAAACTTTGAAAAAAATGGAATAAGGGGTGGCTTCAGACGTAGTCCAAGAATCCTTGATGTCCAGAAGCATCGAGGCCTGCACATCACAGCATGATCTTCAGGCTGCAGAGGCCCAGACCTAATCTGTTTTATTATTGTGCCCGGAAAAACGTCTCACCTGACGCCCTTACTTCAACTTTTGCTCCTCAAACAAAACTCGCTGCTTTACAATTGGGTCGTACTTAATTAGCTTTAGTTTCCATGGTATATTCCTCGGATTTTTCTCTGTTATGTAAAAATAGCCTGTTCTTGCTGCACTAACAAGCTTAACTAACATTCGAGCCTTCTTTGATTCTCCAGCCATCTGCAGTAAATCTCGAAAACAGTTTAGCTTACTTGCATCTATGTTTCATGTGAAGCAATTATGTTGGCAAACGAGGAAGGTACGATTCCAAGTGAGGTTCTGGAGCTATTTTATCATAACGTCATGACGAATTTGTCCTGAATTATTCAATTTAACCTTCTGATTTTACTGATTTATTCCTTATGTCATGGCCTACACCTCATCAACACACCAACACAAGAATAATTCCTTCATGGGGTCAACACCATCCCTCACATCAGCCTTTCCGTAGAAGTAGGTCAAAGCAAAAGGACACCTTTGCAAAGAGCTCTGAACTCAGGTAAAGAGGCATCCATCCGTTGACAATTTCAACAGGAAATTGCAACTGAATGAGTGGAAGGGAAAAAGGCAGGAACAGCCCCTGCCCTGAAAACTTCAGAACTCATTATTGTCAAATAGTTTCTCGAATTATGGGTTTCTTCTTCATGATGCTACAGATATGGGTTAGGCTGTTTTCTGGGCCTTTTAACTGTACACTACACCAAAACATTGATACGAAGGATCCCTCTCATTGGGAAAGTTGCCTCCCCTCTTCTAGGTAAATATCATCCTAGATTGTTCATGTAGATATTCAGAGGCAGCATTGTTAGATGCCTGCGGAGGTTCTCAACATAAATTTTGCGATGACCTGACCCTATCTGATCACGGCGTTGTGTGAGAATTTGGTTTTCATGATGCCTATAGAAATTAAGGGAGTACGTGTCATGTGCTCTGAATATTTGAATTCATGAGCAGGGTTGTTCCCAACCCTTGTTGTTGGCCCAGCTCTTGGCGCCTCAGTTGTATATGTACTAGAGGTAGGAGACCCTGAGGTAGCCAGGAGGAATATGGAGCGCCATGCTCACAGAGTGTCAGGGGAAGTCAAGAGTGTCGTAAGGTAAGACTCGGGAGTCATTCAGAGTTGTCTCATTGGTTAGTGATTGTTTGGGATAACAAGAAGGGTTTTGTAAGAAATAGAGCCGAAAGATACATCTAATGATATTGCTAGGTGCCACACATAAACATCTACATGCGTCACCATTGTTGTTAGAAGACTTAGGGCACATGCAATGCCATGCAAAATAATTGAGCTTGTTGGCCCCACTTGTGGTAGGCAATGTTAAGCTGTTTTTGATGATCAGCTGAGACTAAGTGGGCTTACAGCTGTTTGATAAGGAAAATGTGTTCATAAATGCATAATAGCATTTCTCTATACTACTGCAGATATGTGATTAAAATGTTATTTGGTAAATGTTTGAGTATTCAGAGATCTAGAGGCTGTTGCACGTAAGCATGTTGCTCGTTATGAAGAAAGAGCGCAAAGGCTGGGTGCTGCCTTGGAGGAAACTGTAGAAGATTTGCATCGAGACCTTGCACCAGTGTTGAGCCAGAATGCAAGGTATGCCTTCCTCAAGTGAATTAAATCGTGAAGTTGATATTCTCTGATAAAATACAAAGCCTCCTGCTTCATGAACGCCAAGGAGGTCAGATTCTCTAACACTGAATTCTCTAATCCACGTTATTCATCAATGCTTTTCAGCTGTATTGCGTGCATGATTCCAGACACATATTCCTAAGTTTTACGTATGTGTATTGCATTCAGGAGAGCTGATCAAGAGCTAAGGAATATTCTGAGGTAGCCTGCAGATGCGCTTATTGGGCTGGAATGCACCGCTAAACGTATCTCTCTGGGTTGTAATGACGCGTTACAATCTTATGATCCTAGTAGAGGTATATTTCGACAAATCTTCGCTAAGTCTGAAGAAATGTGAGAAGAGACCGTACTGACTTCGTACCGAGTAACTTGGTGAGAACTTTAAAACAGAACTGGATCATAGTTTCGCTTATCTAGCATGTATAACGTCCGAGGTAGACTCCCAAGCAATGTTCGATCTCGTGAACTGACAGTTCAAATCACTGCTTTGGAGTAAGACAAGTATTGTCTATTGCACACAATACATGAGCTGAATTATATCTTCTTTTCGAAGTCGATTTGCAGATGGAAAGACTAAAAATAAGCCAACTGCTCAACAAATCCTACAGAAGCAACAGAAACTGGAGAAAAGAAGCGGCAATGCAGCACCCGAAGATCTTCAAGGGCGCATTACAGCGCTCTCTCGACGAGCAAACGAACTTGCTCAGCGGAAACAAAAAGTGAGCGATGACAGACTCATAAATGACGTAGTATGGCTCCAACTCTTTACATTGCGCTAAACTGTTGAGCTTGTTCAGCCTTGTGAACATTGAACACAATTTATGAGTGAACATATTGTTAATAGCTGCTGAGGAAACAGCTCTTCATTTGCTGCAGGGGGATGGAGGTCTGGATTCAGGAGATGCTGATGCTGATCAGAACCCGGCATTTACTCAGCTGCGTCCATACATTGATTCCCTTCTAGACATTTCCCAGTCCAGATCTGGAGCCTCTGCAACTGCAGCTTCAAGTGAGGCGATAAGAGATCCCTTTGTGCTGTAATGTGTCCAAACATAACATCATGCTTGATGAAAGCTGTGAACATGCGATAATGTATGTTGTTCCCAATATGATGGGATTTGCATTTTCATCTTAGATTAACAAATTGTGTAACAGTAATTAAGGAGAAGACAGGCCGTGGTCGAGGAGCCAAGAGAGGGGTCATCTTAGAGCTTCGAGATGCCTACTTAGATGTAAGGACTGATTTTATACTTCCTGATTCTAATTTCTGGTTCATTGTGAAGCATGTAATAGATCCTAATATTTGAAGATGAAAAACGCAGGCCAGATGGATGGCATGTGCCCTCAGCTACAACTGTTGGTGCTTGTGGTAGCTGTTGGCACCTTCTTGCTTCCTGCTCTGCTACCACTATTTTCAGGTATGGCTTAATGCATTGGAGCTTGAGTTGAAGGAGGAGACTGAGGAGAGTGAACAACGTCTTAAAGTGTGGAGCAGGTGAAGCATGGACTCCTTCAATATTTTCTTGTTTCTCAAGTATTTTTTGACAGTAGTTAGTGCATGCATTGAGGAGTTCTCTCTCAATAGCATTGATATATGTAGGAGTATGCTGTTAGCTCTGCAATGACCATGGATGTTGCCGCTCTACCTCTGATACCTCATTGACTCGTGACTGGCATGCCCCCCTCAGATCACGGCTGGAGGCTGAAGGATACGCCTTATTTGGTCTGACAGCAGCAGAGGATGGCAGTTTGTACCGCGATACCATTGTAAAGATGTATGTCCCTTCATCCCCATTGCCCTACCATAGCCTGTCAAGGGTAAGAAGATGCTTGAGGGATGAGCTTGGCAATGTTTTGCTAATAATAGAGTAATGTACATGGCTTCAGTTCAAAATTTACTGCAACCTAACGCAGCCAAGTACAAGTACAAGTAAAGAGTTTCAGTCTCTTTGAGAAAAGGAGCCTCAGGGGTGTTCC
Source organism: Chlamydomonas eustigma (assembly GCA_002335675.1). Classification (NCBI taxonomy): domain Eukaryota; kingdom Viridiplantae; phylum Chlorophyta; class Chlorophyceae; order Chlamydomonadales; family Chlamydomonadaceae; genus Chlamydomonas; species Chlamydomonas eustigma. The sequence goes on along the minus strand of BEGY01000003.1, from coordinate 1,231,403 downwards.
ACATTATTCCACACTATTGTTCCACATTATTCCACACTACTGTTCCACCCTGCTATTTATTTTCCTTCGTTCTTAAAATGGTTGAAAACGGCACAGTAATGAATTTCCTTGGCTGTTGATGGGTTTAGGGTTGACATATTCTCTGTAGCAAGTCCTCATTGTATTTTGTTGGGAAGGGTGACGTGGTTTTGGTAACAGCTGGGGATGGCGGTCGCTCCTCTCCTGGAGGGGACAACTCAATTGAAGCCCTGGTCTTGGACTTCTCATCACGGTGGATCAGGTAAGTTTTTGATGGGTCATATCATGGACACGTAAGATCAGATTAGATGAAAAAAACTTGAACAGCAAGTTCTTGCACAAGCTCTTTCATGACAAAGCGGAGAGCGATAGACTTTGCCCCCACATGTCTCATTTGCGACTGCTGACCTGGCTTATAAGAAACCTTCAATGAAGAAATCGCTAAATTTTCTTGTCCGTTCATTTTAATGGATTCTTCACCTGAAAATAGGACTCAACGTCCTATTTGTTTGTCATTTGTAAAAGACAGTTGTTGACCTGGTATGTCTGCAGCTGGTATCACAATTCGCAGTTTAACTGATCTTCCACAGGGTGGCAGTTCCCTCTGATAGGGGGAAAGACATTCGAGGTGCAGGATGGAGAGTGGACTTGTAAGCAATTAGAAAGTATTAAAATCTCATGTTTACCTGCTGGACACAGGACTCTTGTTTAATACTTTATATTATACTCTATGACACCACCCTACTCACAGTCTTTTATCTCAGAAGGATGAAACCAATGTGTTTAGGCTTCCACAGAGTATTGTTGTGGATACAAATGATGAGGAGTGGATATCAAAATGATGTTTTCTTCTTAGCTGCATGACTCTTCTAAACCGTCTTTCTATTGCAGGTATGCCAACAGCATCAGCTATGAACGAGCCAGACAAGCAGTGGAGAGATTCAGTCAAGGTAAAGGCTGGGCAGAGGAGGATGAGACAGTGGGAAGTACTGCTGGGCCTTCCGTGGCATGTGGACTGGCTGGCCTACGAAAGAGGAGTGGGGCATCCTCTGACAATGAGGAGGATGGAAGTTCCTCAGCAGGGGCTGTCGCCCTGCGAGAGCTGTTGCTAGGAGTAGTACCTCAAGGTATGGGGCTTGCATGCGATTAATAGTCTTTGCTGTAGGGGACAGATGTTGCTCTTAGATGACGGACACTGTCTTAAGATGTGATCATATATCTGTCAGTGGGGTCCCTTTAGTATCCAAGGCACCTCATCCTCCTCTGCTCTTATGTCATGTTTAAGGGCAATCTGTTAATTCTGCTTTCAGTAACCATCGTGATGCAAAATGGACTATTGAATGTTTCTAGACCAGCTGTCAAGAAAATGTGCATATTTCCACCTGCTTTTTAGGGTTTAGGGCTTAGTGTAATCCACCTACAGTTTATTGATTAGCCGAGTTTTCATGGCTGAAGGTGCGAACATAGAAGTTTTAGCAAGTCAGAGCCCTAGCTGGGTGAAAGGTGCAGCTGGCAGAGAGCGCTTGGTTTTGGCAAAGAAGGCTTTGGCAGAAGCAGGAGCAGAGGAGCCAGGATCAAGAGTGGGAGCTCTGGTATCTAGTCAGGACAAACAGCCTTCTAATGGTGATGCTCTGGTATCTAGTCAGGACAAACAGCATTCTAATGGTGATCTTATTGCCAACATCAATGTGGATGCTGAGCCTGCAGAAAGTGTTCTAATGGTGAGGAAGGCTACTAGAGTAGGGAGGCAAGGGGATCAAGGTGGCCTGAATAAGAGTCAAGTGAAGGCAGCTGAGCTGGCTCTGGGAAGGCGATTAACAATGTGGCAAGGTCCGCCTGGGACTGGAAAGACCAGCACCCTGCTCAGGTAGGAAGATGAGTTACGTGGGAAGTAGAACAGTCTGGGAAATGAGGATGGAAACAGCAAGACTATTTGGGATTGACATCATTTTAATACAAACTGCAAGCTTACAGGAATTTGGGAGCACACGTACTGATGACCTAGGATGAACTGATGCAGCATCTACTGCAGCCCTGGGAAATCTTGAAAAGGGGACCTCTTCCAACATCTGAGTACTCTAAATATATCCCTGATATCTCAATCATCTCAGATTCATTTCGTCTTCTTTGGTGGCCCTTCCTGAAGATCAGCAGATACTAGCTACTGCTGCATCCAATGTGGCAGTTGACAACTTGGTGCGTGTTTGACAGTTAGTAATTAGGATATCTGTGTATGATGAGTGTTAACGGCTTGCTTATGGTGATGTAGTTCCATGTTCAGATCTGCTATGATCTCAGAAGAGCAGTCACAGTAAATCCATATGAAGCCTCACTTCTAGATCTTACTTCCACATCTCTTACTTCCACATCTCTAGTCTGAGCTACTGGGTGTTGAACAGGTGACTGGTCTTCTACGTATAGGTGTGGATATTGTACGGGTGGGGCAACCGGCCAAGGTATGTACCAGGCCCTCTCAGACAGCCTGCACTGCCATGTTGTACTGTTGTACTGTTGTACTGCCATGTGACTTCTTTTGCATGCAAACCTGATCTCTTGCCTCAACCGCAGGTGTCCCCTGAGCTCAGAAGAGTAACTCTGGAAGCCAGGATGTCTATGACAGCTGCTGGGCAGGCGGCATCCCGTTTGAGAATCAAGGCAGCAGGCCTGCAAGGGCAACAAGCTTGGGGTCTGATTCAGAAGGTGTGGACAATGTGTGGTGATGAGGCTGCTTGGTAACAACTTCGGACTGAATGCATCATGAGTGAAATATGGACATGGGTGCATCATGCTTGTAACTTGGGCATGTGTATAACATGAGTGCAACATGGGCATGTGCACAACATGAGTTCAACATGGGCATGGGTACACCATCAGTGCAACATGGGCATGTGCACAACATGAGTGCAAAATGGGCATGCGTGCAACATGATTGCAACATGGGAATGCGTGCAACATGAGTGCAAAATGGGCATGTGTGCAACATGAGTGCAACATGGGAATGTGCACAACATGAGTGCAACATGGGCATAAGCATGATTGGCCACTAGAACCAAGTGTTTGCCTAGAGTAAAAGATGTTTGCAATTAAATAATACATTACGTGATTACAGATTACAATGCGCAACCAGACACATAATCTGCACATTCTCATGTATTTTCCTCTCAAGGCTATGGTCTTGGAAGGAGAAGCTGCTGAGCAGGTGCTCTCAAGTTGCCGAGTGGTTGCTGCAACCTGTGTTGGAGCAGGAGATCCACGGCTTCAGAGAAAGGAGTTTGCTTTGTGAGTGCAAGCTGTTACCATGGCTCGCCGCGAGTTGAATTTGCAAAAAAGACATTTTGAAGGATCCCTGCTGTGATGATTGATCAACATTAACTTTGATGTACCTCCAACTTTTGGGTGTTCAGTATTCAATGCAATGTCAACGAAGGGGGGTTGCTCATATTTCTAATTATCTAATGACTCAGGTGTGTTCTAGACGAAGCCACCCAAGCTACTGAACCCCACAGCCTCATCCCCATACTAAGAAATGTAAGTTTGACTGCATTAGCTTGTGACAAACTCCTGCATGTTCTTGAATCAAGGTTTTTCATTACACACGTGGACAGCTCATAGGGCAATCCATGAAAAGTGAAGTAGACAAATGTGCTGACTTTAGACTTGCATTTAGACAAGTCAGCTTTGTTGGGACTCTAATAAAAAAAAGAGTAGACACACAAGCTTGATCACTCTTTGCAATGCTTGAGTATTTCTTTCACTACATATGCTGGGCAGATTAAGTCTTACTCTCACCATCTCCGGATATTTGAGTAATATATTGAGATCTCTTGTCATGTTTTTGTAGGCTGAGAGTTTACTTTTGGTGGGGGACCCGCAGCAACTTCCACCCACTGTCAGATCAAGACAAGCTGAGGAACTAGGGCTAGGAATCTCTTTATTTGAAAGGTAAACACTTAAATAATACTCATGTTAAATTACTTTGCCGTTTGCCTGATAAGGGAAAGGACAGTTAATGCTATTCTCCCAAGTGCCTCTTTTAAACAGTCCTTTCCATCCTGTCTCTAACAGGCTTCAAAAAATGGGACTGCAGCCTTTGCTTCTAGATACGCAGTACAGGTGGGTCCTTCCACAGATTCCTTAATGCATTAATGCTTGGACTTAGACATGATATTTAAGTAGGACTCAGTCCTTTTTTAAATTTTGTTCCTTACCCTCTGCAACTTAATTGAAGACTCATCATTTCTTGGTTGTGTAGGATGCATCCACAAATCTGTGAATTTCCTTCTGCAGCTTTCTACAAGTAAGACCATCAAAATAACGTATTATTTACTATTTTCTGGAATCTCACCAACATTTCATCACTTGAGAGGGGCTTCATTCAGTCAGATACTTGACTTACAGAAACTTGCTCAAGTCCTGGCCCTCAACAGCTGAGAGACCTGCAGCAGCTGGATTCCCTTGGCCCAACCCACAGGTGTGAATGTCAACCAACAGGTGTGTGAATGTCAGCGCACATGGCAATGGGCCCTCTCAGGATTATCTTAGAACAGGATCATGGCTGTATCCCTAGTGCATCCCTAGTGCTGTAGCCAATGTTTACATTAGGTCATCACAGCCTTCATGTAGCCAATGTTTACATTAGGTCATCACAGCCTTCATGCAGTTGTGAGTTATCTCAATGTGGTGACAGGTGCCTGTGGTGTCCTCTTCTTGTTGATAGGTGCCTCTTGTTGTAATTTCAGATATTATTCAGCACCTGTGGTGTCATATTCTTGTTGATAGGTGCCTGTGGTGTCCTCTTCTTATTGATAGGTGCCTGTGGTGTCCTCTCCTTATTGATAGGTGCCTGTGTGCTTCATTGCTGTGACTGGTGACCAATACGAAAGACGCACCACAGCAGCTTCAGACCAGCTTCAATTGTTTGCCAGTTCTTCACGTCAATGTGGCAAGGATCAGACCAGAGGATCAGATATCCCCTCCTATGGATACTCTTACTACAATGAAAGAGAAGCTATGGAAGTTGTTTCCATTATTTCAGGCCTTGTCAAGGCCTCTGAGAGGGGAGAGGCCAAGGCGCTAAAGGAGGGTGCAGCAGATATAGGAATCGTGACACCTTACAATGGACAGGTGTGACTTGCATGCATGTGTATCCATTTTTCCAAATGTTCAACCTGGTAGACAAAATGCATTCAGCAGGCTAGGTTGTCTTAGGAAGGATCCTTCCGTCCAACATGAAATTCTCTAGGAACGTTAGGAGATCAGCTGCTCAGTATGACTAATGTACAGAATGGAAAGGGCTCCCTTGTGAATTCCCATGTGTATGGAAAGGGCTCCCTTGTGAATTCCCATGTGTATGGAAAGGGCTCCCTTGTGAATTCCCATGTGCATGGAAAGGGCTCCCTTGTGAATTCCCATGTGCATGGAAAGGGCACCCTTGTGAATTCCCATGTGCATGGAAAGGGCTCCCTTGTGAATTCCCATGTGTATTGATCCTTCCAATCTCTCTTGCCGTTCTATTTGTATGTCTTAGGTCAGGTATATGCAGAGGCATCTTCCTGGGGCGATTTCGGAAACTTTGGGAAGGAATAAAGGCCAGGCTGTCAGTGCAGGGATGCGTAAGAGTGGGGGAAGAGGAGGAAGGGTCAGGCGATTGCTCAAGGAAGGTGACCTGGATGGGAGCACTGCAGAGGGTCTAAAAGAGAGTCTAGAAATAAAGTCTGTGGATGGATTCCAGGTGACCTTGTTTTTGCAAAGAAGCATCCAGAGAGCAGGTGATATGAGGAGGTGTGTGTTTTTCATATCAGTTGTATCAAGCTAACCAAAATCCTCCTTTGTGGGATGTGACTGACATCACGGACTGGTATTTCAGGGGCGCGAAAAGGAGGTGATTGTCTTCAGTGCAGTCAGGAGTAATGCCCAGGGCTCAGTTGGATTTTTATCAGACTACAGGCAAGAGGGCTCCACCATTGTTATTACCTAGCATGACATTTTCATGTGCCGTTTAAGGATTTGACACATGAACATGGCTTCATATTATTTCACCAGGCGTCTTAATGTGGCAATCACGAGGGCACGCCGAGGACTGATTGTCGTTGGGGATCCTATCACTCTTATGAGGGATCCAACATGGGCTAGGTAAGTGCATGAACATACAGTATGTGCCAACTGCATTTTGACATCAACATTTTGACTCATTGACACAGAAGACTGGATTAAGATTGAAGAATTCAAGGAAGAGCCAACAATTTTTGTCATCTTGTCAATGCTGTATGTTACTTTGGTCTGTTAGGTGGCTGCGATGGGTTCAAGGCTTGAGAGCTGCAGTCGTTGCCAGCAACAATGGCGCACCTCATAACACATAGGACTACTAACATAACACTATCATAACACCTAGATTGTGTCAAATTGTGCACGCTGTCTGTTCATAAGCAGGGTGGAATGAAATGAGTACGCAATCGTAATTTATTAATTTATCCATGTTCTTTGCGTAGTGATTACAATGACAAAGTTACTAGAAACTCAACCATCTAAAACATTAGTGGCCTACTGGCAACCAAAACGGCGCTTCTATCAACGACTGCTCCGAGGTGGCACTGTTAAAAGAATGTAAGAAGGAAATAATTGACCTAAAGCGAAAGCTTCACTTAAAAGCCTCCCATCCGGGGTTCGAACCCGGGTCGCCTGTGTGAAAGACAGGTATCCTAACCACTAGACTAATGAGAGCTGAAGAATCCTAGAACCTTGTGAATTTTATGTTGTAGTGAAGTAAAGGATTCACTTATAGCTATTGGCAATTAAGTTGAAGCAGATCTAGTGATTTTATATTTTACAACTTCAAAATGTAAAAAGGATTAATGTCCAGACATGTACTTCATTATGGAATTATCCCAACCTAAAAATATTAGTCAAAGTGATTCGTTTCACATGAAACATTCCTGTTAGCAGTCATATCATAATGGTTAACATATAACTGAGACATCAGGCATCTAAGGTCTGGACAAAGGCAACTCCTCTCTTGGTCCAGTGTGAAGCATCTCTATCACTTGGAACTCTCACATCCAATACAAAGTTCGTGGAATGTCCCGTTGTGGAGAGTATCCCTCTCCGCTCTGATGTCTTGTACATCGGACACAAGTAGTGCTTGAAGACACTGAATTTCGAGATCTCCATAGGCAACATCCACAACACAGGCATAGGTGTGAACAAGACCTGTGAGAGTAGAGAAGACAGTTGTGAAAGCAGATCAAATAGGATTCAAGTTTACTATTCAATATTTGCACGTAATTGGTATAATTGTCACCTTGGGCATACTCTCATCCAAAACATGAGTCTCAGAGTTCCACCTAGCGCCCTCTAGGAAGAGCCCACGGCAATAAACACCATCCAGAGGGGGTTCAATACAATCCTCCTCCCCATCCTTGACCACAAAGTCAAAGTCAATGTGGTCAATGGGGATTTTAAACTTTCGAGCATAGTTCTGTTTGGCTCCAGTCAAGAAGGCCTACAAAAGTGCAACCAAAAGTGTGAAATTCCTGAATGGAATACACACCACAATCTTGGTTATCTTGTCTATAGCATGGTACTCATGTGATTGCTTGCAGAGCATGACAAGGTTCCGGTCATTGGCAGAGGCTGTACCTGAGTAAAGAAGAATCCGCTGATCCAATACACAATTGGAGAGCCTTTGTCAATCCATTGCTGGAAGAAATGGATTCGCTCAAGAACTTCCTTTACATACGACCCCAATGGTTTCAGCGAGGGGAAGCTCTTTTTGAGCCACAGAGCTGGTGCCTACATGAAGGAGATGAAGGGGCTAACCATTCTGTCTCAACGGAACATTTTAACTAAGTCTGAACATGACATGAAAATCACACTGAAGACAATGAGCTAGGAGGAGTAAAACAAGTATGGTGAGGAGGGTGAAGGACCTTATGAGCTAGGAGGAGTAAAACAAGTATGGTGAGGAGGGTGAAGGACCTTATGAGCTAGGAGGAGTAAAACAAGTATGGTGAGGAGGGTGAAGGACCTTATGAGCTAGGAGGAGTAAAACAAGTATGGTGAGGAGGGTGAAGGACCTTATGAGCTAGGAGGAGTAAAACAAGTATGGTGAAGAGGGTGAAGGACCTTATGAGCTAGGAGAAGTAAAACAAGTATGGTGAGGAGGGTGAAGGACCTTATGAGCTAGGAGGAGTAAAACAAGTATGGTGAGGAGGGTGAAGGACCTTATGATCAAAGCTGCCTCATGACAACAGAGCAGTGCTCTAATGGCCTACCTTTCCATCAAACAGGGCCTTCCCCACTTGGTCCAGATCACTGCTCATCAGTGCCAGACCTTTGACAGCCTTGCCCAAGTTGATGAGAGATGAGCGGATGACATTTAGGAGGGCGTTGAAACGTACCAGCTCCTGGACCAAGACGGTGTTCATACTATTGAAGTAGTCTTGAGGGCATCGCTCCTCCACCATTTCAATGTCAAAGTTGGCAGGCAGGCGTTCAAGAATGTCAGCAGCAACATCGCCAAGAGTTTCCTCAAAGCTCTTGCCGCCTGCTGCGGCTTCTCGACTCTGAAAAATTAGTGAATAAATGTCAGTCCAGAAGGCAGCGAACAGGCCAAGAGTGAATAATATAGAGTTATAAACATTATAATAAGAGGTGTTCGGAGCAATTCAGCGCATTGCATTATTTAGTGCACATAGCATTGAATCCCTACTTACTTGTGTGAGCATGATAGAGTCCAGGAGCAGGTTTGTCTCTTGCAGGTCCTTTGTAATGTCTGCATTCTCATGCATCCCAAACACCTCAGGCTGGGCAATGAGGGGCAATGAGTTGATGTAATCCAAATATCCCCTAAGAAAGATAAGGAGGGAGGTCAGGAAGGGATCTCACTAAGATAAGGAGGGAGGTCAGGAAGGGATCTCACTAAGATAAGGAGGGAGGTCAGGAAAGGATCTCACTAAGATAAGGAGGGAGGTCAGGAAAGGATCTCACTAAGATAAGGAGGGAGGTCAGGAAGGAATCTCACTAAGATAAGGAGGGAGGTCATGAAGGGATCTCACTAAGATAAGGAGGGAGGTCAAGAAGGGATCTCACTAAGATAAGGAGGGAGGTCAGGAAGGGATCTCACGAACACGCAAGTGAAGAGCCATCAACTTATTTATGAAACAAGTAAATTGCTGACTCAACAATATGAGCTCAACCACATTGTTTGTGTTTATCGAGTTTGCAATACTCACTTGTAGTCAGTATGGGGAGGCGAGAAGTACAGACCACTAGGACTGAACTTGTAGGCTGACTCATGTATCTGTAAGGCACAACAGGAGCAAGTGTATCGGAACATCACATGCCTCCATGCCATTTCATCACATGTCTCCATGCCATTTCATCAATGTCTCCATGTCATTTCATCACATGTCTCCATCTTCATGTCCCATTTTCTTCATAAAAATGGGATCCAACCACAAACACATTAAGGGCGCAATGATCATGATCTTGCACATCATACTTGCATGGAATTGTGCTTACCTCCTTGGTGTAGTAGGTGCGGAGAATGGTCATGAGCGTGCTTCTGTCATGTGAGTCCGTGACTTTGCCACCATAGTTGCACTCTCCAGCTGTATAAGACAATGTGTCATAAGGGATCTCCGGGTACTCATCCAGGAACATCTTGATCTGTCGGACGCTGATGCGCAAGTCATTCTCATTGAATTCATATGGGATGTTCCATCCAATGGGTCCAAACTTGCGTCTTTCCTGCAAGTGTGAGAGTTAATGTTCCGTGAATGCATTGTCTGGTGCATACATGTAATTTTTGTGGCCTAATTTGGGACAGAGGATTGCTGAGTCAAGGATCTGATAGGAAATGCTCTCTATTTCATGGCAATTTCCTATTGCATGCATACACACAGTCGTGATAAAAACTTTTATCAGGAACACAGTGAGCCATACCTGCACAATGGAGTGGAAGAAAGCCAGTCCAAATAGCAGCTTCTTGAACTGAGGATCCTTGGTGCAACCCTCAAAGAAGTCTGGATTGCTGATGGGGTCTGAGGTGTACGTCCGAAGCAGACCAGCTCGAAGCCCTTTAGGAGCCTCGTTGGTCATTTTGATGCCATTTTCCAACACAGAGATGGGGAAGATGTTGCTAGGGTAACTAGTGAGCCACATGCGGAAGTTACGATGCACCTGTTACAGAAATACAAAATGTTTATATGTTTTCCCATTTGCTGGATCAGGGCTGCTCACATATATGACAGCCGTAACAGCGTTTTCTCATGTATCAGCTGAGCAGACTGCAATGAGGCTAAGTGTAAGTATCACCCCTGCTGGTTACTAAGGCCTCACCACCAAGAGCCTTTCAAACACTCCTTATGAGTGTTCACTATCAAGCGCTTCCTTGCAGCTTCCACCTCACCTTTCCTTCCACCAGCTGCTGCTCACAAATAAGCTCCAAGGTAGGCAAGAAGCTCTTTGCCAGATGACAATTCTGCAGAACAACCCAGAAGCCCTCTAGGGCACCTTCGTCAATCCACTTCTGAGCGACAGGCCCCTGACCCTGACCAAGGGATACACTCTCCACTCGGATACCCTGGGTGGAAGGAAATACGAAATGTGTGTTATGTACAAAATAACAGCTAACTGAAATGAGGCATCATTTAGACTGTCATGACTGTATCCAGACTCCTTACAGCATAAAACACAGGTGGTCAGGCTGCTTACAAGACTGCTGCTGTACGCCTAATTTCTGTCTCTGTAGGTCCCTACCTACCTATTTACCTTACCTTGTCATCAGCAAACTTGAGGAGGGCAGCCATAGGGTCTGATCCCGGGGATAATACAAAAATGAGAGGTGTAGTGGCAGAGGAGTCATTGAAAGAAGGCTCAATGGCGAATGGCATTGGCTCCACAAACCTCTTCCCCATGGCCTCAGACACAAAACTTGTCACGGCAGGTACCAGCTACACAAAAGGGTTAAGTGAGTGAGATGAGCGTGGCAAGTAGAAGTCAGATCAATACCCAGGTGATGAGCAGTAAGCAACACATCATTAATGATCTCTTCTGCATAGACACTTCATTGTCCTTTTCAAGACACAGGCCATGTAGCAGATCAATATCTCCTACCTTACCTACCTTCAGCAGGTACAAGCTCCTACCTTATCAGGTCTCAGCAATCTCAGAACAATTATCTTCTGGAAGCTGTCCAGTTGTCCAGACCAAGGGTGTGGGAGAACCTCACTCTGAGGCTCAACACTGTCGTAGATCCGTTTCCAATCCTCAACGTGTCCAGCAACATGTGCAGACAAACCCTCAAACCTATATGATGCAACATCAGGGTTTGAGAATCAGAGAATCCATGAACAAATAATAACAGGGTTTAAGCACGAGTTCTGAGATGAGTCATTGCACCCACAAGTAACGGTAGGCACTGAAATTTCAAAGCAGAGTGCCAGATCTATTATCTCACTTTTGACCCAGGTCTGATGCTCTGCACATCTCGCTCCACATCTTCTCAGAGATCCAGGAAGGATCTGGATTCTCCATTGGTAAGTCACCCATAGCTACACCCCCAGTTAGCAGGAAGCGAAGCTCAGCAGGGTTCATGCGGTGATGGTCAATGAGCAGCTTGGAGGACAACAGGAAGGCAAACAACAGCTTGTCCTTCTCAAACAAGGACCTGCAGTGCAGCAGAGACATTTTAAAAGCACACATGTCATGAGGCTCACATACCTACAAATACAGTCAGCACTTTCCTGATCACCTCATTGCTAGTAATCACTTCATTGGTCACAAAGGATTCAAATAATATCAGTAAAAACGTAGGCAACAGAATACACTGTACAGGGTCCTGTCATCATCCTTGCCTGCACACATTCTGGTACAAGAAGAATGTGAAGTGGTCGTTCAAGAGTTGCAGCCTGATGTCCAGATCATCACTCTGCTGGCTGTCAGCAATAGCTCTCACAAACAAGTCCACAAACCAGCGCAGACTGAAAGCATGATCATGCACACAGAGTATGTAAGACCGTGAGCTCTTCGGAAACTGTTTTGATCATACGGTTCACGGACATCATAAGCATATGTGGAGAAGATGCATTATGAGGAGGCTAATCACGGCAGAATTAGACTCATTGAAATGAATAAAACTGCAGGCTGAGCTTGGGCATACCTGTATTGGTACATTGGGTCGATATTGGCCAGGTCTGTGACTGAGAAGTATAGGATGGATGAGTGATGGGCCACAGGCTTGTATCCGGCTCGGGCCTCGTCAATCTTCACCTCTGTCTCATCGGATATCTTTTGCTTCTCGGAGATTTCATCTGAGAGGACCTGTGACAATGAAGTTGGAAAGCTGTTGTGAAGGATTGTGGACAGTCTATCCACAAATTTTCTAGTCTGAAAGGACATGGAATGTATCTGATGCTTCTTCAAGCCTCGCAAAACCTTAAATGATTGTTCCGACATAAACTCTGATTGCAACAGTTATATTTCAAACTTCCTTACCTTGGATGACTGCAAAATATTTACAGCTCCCTCATCCTCTAAAATGTTCCCTTCACTGCTGCTCAAGACTCTCAAGATCTCATCCTCTATCTCTTTCAGCTTCTTCTTGTTCTCAGCACCCTAGACAAGTTCAACGGCAAAGGGGACAAACACGAATTAGCAACAGATAGTTTGATTTGACATTTTTTTAACTTGAGCATGTAGATGTCATACACATATGCAAGGATTCAGATGAAGTTCTATCAAACGCAACAAGCTTCCTCGCACCTGAACAATAAGCTTGTTCTTTTCTTCCTCTAGATCAGGTCTCTCCTTGGCCACAACAATCCCAAGCAGCTGATCTTCCAAACCCTCAGGAGTGGTCATAAAGTTCAGCAGAGACACCTGCAATGAGACACCTCGTCATCATCAAACCCTAAACCCTCAGGCGTGGTCATAAAGTTCAGCAGAGACACCTGCAATGAGACACCTCATCATCAAACCCTAAACCCTCAGGCGTGGTCATAAAATTCAGCAGAGACACCTGCAATGAGACACCTCATCATCAAACCCTAAACCCTCAGGCGTGGTCATAAAGTTCAGCAGAGACACCTGAAATGAGACACCTCATCATCAAACCCTAAACCCTCAGGCGTGGTCATATAGTTCAGCAGAGACACCTGCAACGCAATCATCATCCCCTCACTTCTGCTATACAGCTACAATCATCTCTCGTCACTGCACAGTCAACACTGCAGGACTCCTCATGGATTCATATTGGTGAGGTACAAAACCAGCTCATACAGCTATAGACTGGTATGAGTGATCAAAGGACTTGGTTCAGAGGCACATCCAAGGAGCTTGGTTAACCTCAGTACACAGGTCAGGGTTATGGTTCACCTTGGTACAAAGTTCAGGTGCAAAATGTGGGTTCCTCAGCTTGGTGGTTATGTAGAACTTGAAGTCCTCGCTGTACTCCACTGTTGTATCTCCCAGCTTGATGCATATGGCCCCTGAGAAGTGTAGAACACAATTCATTATTTTCAGACCCCCAACATCGCATTATCCCACAAGCCAAAGAGGATGCATACACGTAGCTCCTAGGGAGTATGTAGCATCTCGCTAACTAGAAACAGTTGAGTAAATATTGATGTGGATCATGCCTGAACCTCACTTTCAGGTCAGAAAATCAAACATTGAGTTACCTCACATTTTTTTAACCATCCATACATTTGTTTTCCTCACCTCCTTGCTTGAAGGTCTGCTTCTGCAGCAGAGGCTCCAAAGATGCATCCAAGGACTCCATCACATTCTCCATGAGCACAGGCTTCCCAAACTGGATGGCATTCTCCAATGTCCTTAAGTAGTTAGCATCAGTTAGCTTAACAACCAATAAACCAGACTCCTTTTCCATGTTGCGAATCCACTTGTTGGCAAGACCCTATGAAAGAAATGCAACCATGAGACACTCAGTACACCTTGTTGAGCACCTCAGTTTTCACATTTGTTCTCAGCGAGTATCTGACACGAATTAAATAGGCATGTTCTGCATCCTCTCTCACCTGAGGGTCAATGCACAAAGGCCATCTTCTGCCCTGATCCACCACAATGCCATTCTCTGCGGAGAAATCATCTTTGGGAAGTCCCCAGATATTCCACTGGCGGACCTGCGGAAAGAGTGGGAGAGGAAACAGGTGCTTCACTACAGAGAGGAGAGACAAAAAGCTTCACCCTTGCAAGAGGCAATTTTCTCAAGAAGTGTGCATGCGTTGGTCAATGATGTAGGTGATTTAGTGTATTAAAAATGCATGCTGAATAGGTCAGTTCAAGCATGAGCATAAGGTGAAAACGTTGTCCTTTGATCACCTTTACAGGATCTCCTAAGACAGCCTCCAGCTTGAAACGATCATTGCAAGGTATACCCCTAGCCTGGCAATTAGAAACCCAGCCCTGAATCGCATCAGCCCTGCATGGCATCTTCACATTCAGCACCAACTGTACATTTGCTAATGCCCAAAGAGATTTTGTACACCAAATTCTTCACATCTTCTGTCATAAGCAGAGCCAGAAGACATATGCACTGACCACAAAATACTGACCTGTTGTATCCTGCACTGACCTCAACATACTGACCTGTATCCTGCAGTAAAGGGTCCGAGGTATGCAATTTGAGCCGCAGCCAGCAGTACATCCCCAGTCAGCTTTACGTATTGTTCACCCAGGGAGGCTGCAGCAGCTGTCCATCGAGTCTTCTCCCCTCCCAGTCCAGTGATGAGCTTCTCAGCACGATCCAGTTTCACACTGCACATCTTCACATCGCTTTCCAGCTTGTCCTTTCGATTCTTCTTCTCCTGTGGGATGAATGGTTAGGGCAACATTCAATGCAACAAGGTCCCATGGGAGTCCTAGGTTGCCTCATAAACAAGGTCCCATAAGAGTCCTAGGTTGCCTCATAAACAAGGTCCTATAGGAGTCCTAGGTTGCCTCATAAACAAGCAAAGTTCTGCCTCTTCACGCTACTCTATAGCAAGAAAACAACAACCCCTCAACCGCTACTAAAAGATCTGGGAATGCATATATCTAGGGTTTTATGCTCAAGTCATAGGACACCTTTAAGGAAGAACACCTCCCTATTAGCCTCTGACCACTCACCCTCAGATCAGCATCTAATGCCGCCAGCTTGTCTAGAACAGTCTGCAGCTCTGCTTGCTTTGCCCTCAGGGCGCCCATAACCACCTCCAACTGCTGTTCAGCTTCCTTCAGCTTCTCCTTCTTTGGCCCCACAACCTTGGCCACGCGGTCATAAGCCTCCATTGCTCTTACCCAGCTGCAGAGGGAGATGAAGGCAGTGCAACAATCAGAGGCGCACAGAAGTGCAACTATCAGCACTGGTTTTAAGAGAAGATGCTGGGAAATCACTATTACCCACATTATGGAATCATGAACAGTGCCTTCGTTGATGTGTAGTGGCAAAAATACAACTTATCCATTTATCTTCAAAACAAGTAAGAGCATGTGTCATCCAAGACTCATGAGTATCTCAATCTTCATAACATTTATTCCAAGAGCAGCCTATTCATGATCCTAGAGGCGAGGCACAGATTCTCATACCAGCAGAGTCCATAAGCAGCTGAGGAGACTGTCTTTATCTTCTCTGGCTGGAATTCAGGGTTGTCAATGTAACCCGCTGCTATCTTCTTAATGATATTGGGATCAATGTGATCTTTATCAAAGCTGTAAGGAACGAAAATGGATCAGTATTTAGATTGCAAGTGGAATGGATACTTTTGTTTGTGGGAGAGAGTCAACAGTGCTGCCTGTCCTTGGTAGTGATGGTCATGATAGTGGTTATTGCATGGTCATGATAGTATGAGGGTATTGCATGGTCATGATAGTGGGTAGTGATGGTCATGATAGTGGGTATTGCATGGTCATGATAGTGGGTAGTTATGGTCATGATAGTATGAGGGTATTGCATGGTCATGGTAGTGAGTAGTGATGGTCATGATAGTGGGTATTGCATGGTAAAACCTCGACTCAAAACTTAAAGCAGCAAGTTGTTAATATCGGGCGAGGGAAATGAAGGATCCTGAAGTCAACAAAGCCTCACTTCTTCAGGTTACCCAAGAAGTCCTCCTCCATTAGCATCTTCTTGGAGGCCTCCCAGTAGTCATCAACCATACGACCACTGCTGGGGTCTTTCATGCGCACCTAAATGACATGAAAAAAGATTGATGAGTTGATGGTGCATGAGTGTGCCCTGAGCTCCTTGCCATGCATGGTTTAGGAGCTGTGCCTTGCTGATGATCAATAAGAAGGGAGTGTTTCATCACTGAAGGCTGACAACATGCCTACAGAACAACCAGCAATGTTACTGAAGTCAAGTGACAAGAACAGGCTGCTGATACCCACACTTGACTCACCGGCTTCACACTCCTCATGATGCACACTGCCTCCAGCACCAGCCTTACTCCAGAAGGAGGGCTCTTCATGCCCTTCACCTCAGTGATGTCGTTCTTTGTCAGAGTGTCCAAGGCCTATTATTGACGGGAGAGCACACGAGGCAGTGTTCACTCATGTTTAAACTTGTAGCCAAATTACAAACAAATTGTCAAGCACATTCTATACCTTCAATGCAGCCTCAAGCAACGGCATTGCCTCTGCAAGATCTCCCTCGCACTCATCCTTGATGGCCTTGACTTTGGCAGCCTCTGCGCTTGCAGAGGCCTCTTCTTTGCTCACCACCTATATGATTATGGAGGTAAACAATGAGGAACAGAAGCAGCTCCCAGTGATCACTATGTTTCAAGCAGGTGTCTGTGCATGCCCTTTCCCATTGCCCTTTGTCTGACGCAATACTGAATATGAATAATAGGTGCCGTCCAATCATAACCATGTCGATGACGCTTACCTGAAACCTGTTACCTGCCTCCTCATCCAAGCAACCGCTATGAAGTTTCTTTCACCTGTTTCACCACGTCTGCGTCTGCTGTCTCCCGTGAGATCACTTCCATGGCTGCTTCTGTCTCTTTGGCTGCAACAGCAAGTTGAGGCTGGAGCTCAATCAGCTCTGTCTGCATGCCTTGAACACTCTCTTCTGTGCTTTGCAGCTTCTCCAAACCCACTTCATACCTCCGCTTCACTGTCATCACCTGCCATCGGGGAGAATTGAATCAGATCAAGTGAGGCTTGTCACGCAGTATATTAAAATCTCAACTAATGTCAGGGCGCTGTAAGTTGCTTTGATGAGACGGAATGAATACATCAGAGCTGCAATATCCACTTGCAACCCTAAACAACTTGAGGTGCTACAATGAATTTGCTCAAGTGGAGACACCCTGACAGCGTGATGCATCATGATTGATATAAGTACCTCAAGCTGTCTCTTTCCAAGAAGACTCTTGTAGCTGTGGATGAGCTCAAGATAGCTTGTAGGTGTGGTGTAGTAGTAGCGGCGCTGCTCTGCCAAAAACCGAGCTGACAACACCTATAATGATACAGCAAGCCTTGTAAGAGAAGTATAATGATACAGCAAGCCTTGTAAGAGAAGTATAATGATACAGCAAGCCTTGTAAGAGAAACCTGTGCATGTGAAAAGTTTTTGAAGGATGGGCCTTCTTGCACACAGATCAGATCCACACTTTAAATGTGAGCTGTACGTGCAATAGATGCAGCACAAGACTGCAGCTATGCATGAAATACATAAAGGAGCACATGCTCAAAGTCATAATCTTGCACCGTACTCTCAACAAATCAAGTGGCTACTATCTCACCTTCACACTCTGATGGAAAAGCACACAGAGTCCAGGGAGCTGAGCAGACACTGCATCCTCCACACCTTGGAGGTTGGATAAGAAGCTTTGAGCTACAGTGCTCAGGGCGTCTTGAGGCCAAGGTGTGAACCTGTCAATCAGTGCCGACATCATGAGTCCTCTGACATAGAGTAATGAAGCTCTGTGGAAAGGACCTGGCAAACAGCTTATCTGATATACATAGACTTGAGGTGGCAAGCGGTAGCAAGTAGAGGTGGATGTCAAGAGATTTGACACATCAAAATTACCTTATTCAATCAGCATCTATCATGCTTTATCTGCTAGAAGATCCAGTTGCAAGACAACCTTGACAGATTGTTGTAGTGCAGGGTGTACACTAAGCATTGCTTTTGTTTCTGCAATTCCTATCTTCAATAAATTTCACCTACCAGTCAATAGTAGTACAGTTGACAAGGGAGGGGAACTTGCGCAACCTCTCTCTGAAAGCATCTCCCACAGGGCTGAAAGTGAGGACTAAGTGCAGATTGCGTCGCACCTGCATGAAAAAAGTTATTTCTCTTAGAGAAATTGTTCAGCCTTAAATATCAGGTATACCATGATGGTAGTCTTTACAAGGCTACCAACATGGTGTAGTCATTGCAACGATATGGAGGATCACACATGGAGGTTGCAAGAAAATTGGGGTGGACCTCACACCTCTTGCATGAAGAAGCTGTATAGTGTCTCCCTGCTGCCATCCATTCCCACAGCCTTGGCACGTGTTCTGATGTTCTCATAGATAGGCACTAAGTCACTAGACTGCATCAAGTTGGGTACCTCGTACGTGTTGAGCAAGTTGCTGATGTCCTCCACAAAAGACTCCTCCTTGATCTGCAATTGATGACATTGTTTTGGAACAAGAGCTTTAGATTGTCATGGTAGTGACAAGGAAATTCCCTATCTGACCATACATTCTTTTTCAAAATGTCAAAGTTGGAGCAGGTTTGCAAACATACAAGGAAGTTTCAATCAGCAACACATGCTGCAGCAAACTTTTAAGAAAGGTCCTCCCTACCTGTGTGTCGGCAAACAGAAAAACCACTTTCTTGTTGGCCTCTCCAGCAATCTTCAACACCTTCTTAATGTCTTCTCCCCACTCAGTCTTCCCATAGGACTTGCTTATCTCAATTTGATAGACCTGTCAAATCACAGGAAGCCTTCTTAATGAGATTATTGGTACAGAGGAGGGAGGGTGAGTTATGTATCCAGCTCAGCATAAGTGCTTGCTCAAAGAAATTGCATATTTCCTGACTAACCTCAAAATCCTCCATGAAAGCAGCCAATCGTGTCAAGCTCTGCCTCCCACTCCCACCCAGTCCCACCAACAGCGCATTCCCACCAGGTGAAGTAATGATGCGGCACACACGGCAGACATGCTCCAAGGCAAACTATGACATAAGCAATAACATTGGTATCAGATCTTGAAGAACAAGAGAGTCAGCAAGACTTTTTACCCAATCATCTTAGTCTTCTGCAGCTGAGCAGAATTGCATTAAGAATCTAGACTGCAGTCACACAAAACCAAAGTACCCTAAGCTATTTAGACATAACCCTGTCACACAAGAAATATCCAACATGCAACACACACCTGGAACAATACCAAGTGCATTGGTTTCTTGCTGGTGGCGTTAAAGTCTGCGAGGTATTCTGTGACAACACGCTGCATGGCCACATGATCCTTGATATCCACGTACAGCTTTTGATCTGCATCATTAGGTTTGTTTCATCATATTGATAACTTGAAATCAAAAGCAAACACTAGAGGCCTAGCTTTGCATTCAGACCGTGACTGATTACTTACATGTGCAAAGATTGAGACAAGTGAGCTAGTTAAAAAAGTTAGCTCAAGCTTACCAGCTCCAGGAACCATGAAGTCACCAAACATGAGTCCCCTCAGAGCATTGATAAGAGAGGCATCATCCGTCTGGTCAGTGCCCAGCACACGTGACATCTTCTCCTGCACTCAGAGGCAGAATTGTTCAGCGCTTCACACGGAAGGGGTAGGTAATCAAATGGAGGTCGGAAGAGAGGATTGTACTCGGCTATAATGGAGATTGTGTCTGAAAATGATTTAGCAAAGAAGTTATCCTTCCCCTTTTTGTGCATTCTATCATGTGCCTTTGCAAACCCAAAAGAGGTGCAGACCCATCGACATACCTTGAAGTGCTTCTCATTAAGGTCAGCGATCTGCTTGCCCACCCACACTCTGTCCTCATCTACCACCAACCTGTGAAGTGAAAGGCAATGCTGGTACTGCTAAGGCCAGTTACATTCATCCGCTACTTTAAACAAGCGTGTTAACACACTGAACACAAAGACCGTCAGCTCTCAGGGAGATGGTTTGCTTTTAGTCCAAACTCCCATCACATACATAACAAGCGTCAGCTACGTTGAGGTATGTTCACCTGTCAGCTACATTAATGTATGTTCACCTGTCATAGAAGACTCTTAACACCTCGTGTGTCCAGAGGCGAACCATGGTTAGTGAGTCCTCAACTGACCCAGCAGCCTTGGTAATACCCTGATAGACAAAAGGGCAAGGCAACATTCAAAATGTGTCATCTGGAACTTGACTCCAGTACTACTACAACTGCCTGCCTGTACAAAACCGGCACCAGGGTCCTCACCTGAAACACCTTGGACACATCTCTCAGGTTGAAGGTGTAATGGCTCTTGGTGGGTGTGGGCAACAGCTCCCTTTGAGCACTCTCATATACCTCCAAAGTAGCACTAACCAAAGGTTTGGACAACTTGGTGATGTTCTGTTGGTAGTTGAACTTCTTCATCCACCAGTCAATCAGTGTTGAGAAGATCACCCTGCAATCCAGGGAGAAAGAGAGTTCAAGAAACTGGCATTACAACTGCACTGTGCCATTCTTCCTCTGAGGTGAAGGTAGTGAAACATCATGTAAGAGAAACTAACTCTAGGAACCAGAAGGAGGATGAGGAACTCATGCTGGGTACTAGCAGAGTGAAGGAAGCAGTTTCATCTCACCCCAAGTTCTCATTATCGAACTGAGTGACAGACACAACACTGTAATGGCGCAGATAGCGGTTAGTGACGGAGTTACGACCTCCACCAGGCGGGCCCATAGCGGCGACAAATTGGATGTCTACCAGCTTGCGGAAGCTGAGCTCCTTGCGATCATACCTGAGAGAGGAGAGGTGAGGTTAAGTGGTGTATATGTACTTTTCTGAGGACGGAGTATGCAGTTGGCATCTGGGAGAGTGCTTGCATAACCATGCTTAAAGAACAAGCAGGCATGTGATAATCAAACAGTGACAGCACACCAACTTTTAACTAACTCATTGACATTGCAAAGCTGATTCACACTCACCAGCCGCTGTGATCCATGAACTGGCGGAGAAGCTCAATCGGAGGTTGCGCACCGTACTCTTCCACCTAGCATTGCAAAAAACAAAGACATACATATTACATCGTATCAGTATCAACGGACTTGGTAAAAGCTTTGCCATATAATTGCTTCAGTTCAAGGGCCAGTAGCTCAAATGGGCATCCCTGTTCACTCACCTGCGGCATGTTGAGGTCATCCACAAAGATGACCATCTTCTTGCCCTGAGGAGGACCATATACTCCTCTTCTGCGCTTGTCCAGCTTCCCATCAATGATGTCCTGTGTCATATTAGCAGAGGTCTGTGCACTGAAATTGAGGAAGAGGCTGGTGTACGCGGCGGGCAGGCCCTCCTGCAAATGCTTCTTTACATACACAGTCTTTCCAGTGCCTGATCAAGGAAACAAAGCGCTCTCAAGGAAAGGGTAAATGAAAAACTTCTCTCCGACCAATATTTCAACTTGGTCAACAGCAACTTGATTTCACAGCTGAATCCAATGTGAGGCATCCCCTGTTTACTTTCAATAAGACAAGGTCAGAGGAACATACCTGTTGGCCCCACAAACATGCAGTGCATGCCATGTTGTACAAAGGCATCCAAAAGGTATGTGTATCGGACCTGTGCATCAAGGACAGTAATGTTTTAGACTCCAACAGAAGAGGAGTCACGGATACTAATGGTCAGTTACTATCTTGGGATGAGATTTGACCGGATTTATGTATCATGAATTAGGTAGGACAGCATCAGACATCAAATTATATGCCTCACCGTATCCATGGTTGGGACAATGATGGTGGAGTACTCAGCATCAGGATCTAGAGCCTTTGACTCTAGTGTGTCCATCCAAGGGATCCACTTCCCTCTGCTCTTGTCAAACATGAAGTCATATACCTGAGAAACAAAGCACAGAGAAAAACAGGTTCAGGATTCTTAAAAATCAGGCTTTTCACAAGTACGCAGGGAGCAAAAACTATGAAAGCAGGCTAGCATGAAAGGTATATGCTGGGAAGATGAGAGTGAACTACGTGTGCTGAGTCACAGGGGTGACGAGGGGCGATGCGATCTCATGTCACTCACAAGCTTTCCCTCAGGGAATGGCGTGGACACTTTGACAAATGCTCCAGTCATGAAGTGTTTGCAGTCAGGCGTTGGGTCATTGACAATCAGTTTTCTCAGAGCATGGTCAAACCTAGGACAGTCAAGCAAACATGCAATTGCAGTTTATCATCATAATATTGTTAACATCATCTTTCTTAAGGCCAATCGCATTTGTGAGAGATCTCAAAGGATGCTTACTAAACCATCAGAATAGCCACTCACTTCTTCCTGCCATCCTCATCAGTGTTTCCACCCACAGACCACACCAAAGAGAACAGGAACATGGACTGAAGCCAGTTGGTCTGCTGCTGTTCAGTCAGCTCCTTTATGACAGGCGAGTTCTCAGATGAGAAGTCATCCAGGTGGCAAGTCAACAGTCTACAGAAGTTGAAGAAACAATGAAACCTGGTTGTAAACAGGGCAGCCGACACGTGAGAAAAGCAATGGCCAAGCTGTTGCATCTGTTGCATCCTTTTACTTTCATTGCAGAGCCATGGAGTATTTGAACCACAGCCTCTTGTGGGGTATTGGAACATGATGGGGACTAGTGTCAGAGTGCTGGCTACAATCATATGATTCCCTCACCTCATGCAGCTGATCACCAAATTGATGTCTTGCATGGGCAACGGACTACGAATCTGTAAAAAGGTACATATTTGGGGATCAGGAAAGGTGTAAGTAAGCACATGTGGAAGTCCTGCTGCATTAAGGGACAGAGGACAGGCTAGACCTTCCAATCTTCAGCATATCATTTACAACCATACCAGTAAACATGCCTTAAGTAAGACAGCTCCCAATCGCACCTGTTTCAGAGCAACGCGCACACAGGGTGGTATCAGCCAATCAAACATGGCTGTGATGGTGACCTTATGGGCCTCTGTGATGCCAGGAGGCAGTTGGCTCAGCCAGCTTACCATGACGGGCCGCCAACCCAACAAATCAGGCTACAAGCAAAGAAGGGAGAGGTGCTCAGCGAGCATGTAGATCATACCAGGTAGTGTGTGCAAAATTTAAGGTGATAGTGGGAACATGGTTATCATTATGTAACATGTTGGTGCAGTAGGATCATACCTGCACATACACCATACCACAACGGCTGACAGTTGCTGGCGAGGCCACGGCCAGATCAGCACACTCAAAAATCATGTTCCTAAAGAAAATTACATGACATGGAAGCAGAGGCTAAGACCATGGATCGATCCAAAGAGACGTGGATAGCATCGAGGGGAAGTAGAGATGCATTTTGAAAATCCACTTAAGTTGGAAAAAAGAATAACGCTCACATTAAGCCCTGCATGGCAATAATTTCTCCAGAGTTCAGGCAGAGCTTTTTGTTGTCGTCCAGCACAGTGTTCATGTTCTCAATCCAAATTGCATCCACAGGTCCGTCAAAGATCACCCACCTACAATGAAACAAGAAAAGGCGACAATGATGCACTTTTTGATGCAAAACAAAAAGCATTCCACGCTAATCATTGTCTTGTGCATGCTTCCCTAACAATCCCTTGCAGATTAGAGTATTCAGAGAGTTCTTACTTCCTGTCTGGAGAAGTGTCTCTTGCAGCATTGCGAAACAGGACTGCTAATTGACCATCAGTCCACTCCTTGGAGACCGGGTCCTCCTGAGAGTGTGGACAAAGGTATGAAGCATTGCGAATGAGAACTGCAAGAACTGGATAATGGCATTTGGATGGCCTCAAGTACAACCAACAAAAGTGTTATTATTCCCAGAAGGAAATAAGCGAAACTTAAAGTAATGTTTAGAGGACATGGCAACAAAGTCCAGATGAAAGGAATCTCATCTCATACAGAATATTGCAATCTTTGACATATAATAGCCCCACCTGCCCATAAAGCTGCCCCATTGACACACTCTTGGGGTTCAGAACATAACTCTTTACATTCCACTCCCCATTGAGACCCTTCTTGTTCAAATCCGTAAGGGCTGCTGCCAGGATCCTGAGTTGTGCAAATATTGAAAGCAGAATGTTAATAACCTGATCTATTACTGCTCAACCACCCTCCTCATACAACTGCTTTGGTATGCATGAACACAAATCTCATACATGTTTTGCTCACCTCTCAGCTGACGTTTTCATTCCAAACGAGCTGCCGACAAGCATCAGTCCATGTCGCACAATGATCATCTCGTACAACTGGATGATCTTGATGATGAATGTCTCCAAAGGTTGCAAATTGTTCTTCACGCAGTTCTCCACGATTGCCGCCCTCAGGTTATCATAATCAACAACAGGGAGTTGCACACCTGTCAAGTCATCAAATCAGGAGAAGGATGTCAGTCACGGGTAACTGTGAGATGAACGTTACGTACGATGTTACATGGCTGCTATAAATCAACACAACCAAGCTTAATGCAAAAACCAATCATAAGGTGACTACAAACCTGGGAACAGATCGGAGAGGATTCCATTGAAAAGTGGGACATCCTGGTCCAAGAACTTTGGCAGATTGACATCATTGATGGCTCTTAGCATCAGCACATCTTCTGCAGAGTCTGGGAAGGAGCGCTTCAGATTCCCGGCAGCTCTCAGCACAGATATGACAGCCCTCATCCCATAGTCATAATGATCCTGGCTGGACAACTGCTCAGAGCAAAGCCTGAGAAGAGCACAAGAGGGGATGGTATATGTTTTAGCAAGAAGAGAGGGAAAGCCAAGTCCAGGAAAAATGGTCATGTATGAATCTTCATGACAGTACTGCTGCCCTCATCTCACCTGTAGGTCTGCACTAGCTTTCTTGCCATGGACCTTGCTTCTAGGTAGCCGTATGAGTACAACATGATCTCAGCAATCATGGCATAGTCTGGAACCATCATAGCAACATCGCGGAACAACGCCTGGTCAATTCAAGTTGAAGCAAGGAGGAGTGAGAACAATGCCATGCACCATGACGTTGCGTCTCAGAGTGAATAAACAAAAAATTTGTTTGCACAGGAAAAAGCACAAGAACATTTATCTATTCCTTTAAATTTTCAATGCATCCCCAGATTATGCACCTTCAGATTGTCTGGCAGCTCCGATCTCCCAGCATAGCCAGGATTCATGGTAATGAAGCAGTTACAAGTCATGACCAGACGGATCTCGATACCCTCAAACATGAACATCTTGGCCTTGATGGCCTTGGCTCTGATGATTGTCAACACCTGGATGAATATAATTTGTCTCAGATGCTTTGTGCAACTGAGGTTCCTAACATTATTACAAGACTATACTCAGCTCTGAGGATCTTTTATCTTGATGTTCAGTTTCATCAACAAGTACATATGAGCATAAAAGATTTTAGCTCAGATGTAAAGGTCCATCAGGTAGAATGGTAACCATAGCCCCTATTGTTCATGAAGTAGTGGTTGGAGATGGCTCCAACTGCACAACAGAGAAACAAGGCACACACCTGCTGAGCTACCACTGATAAGACCTCCAGCTCGATGCGGTTGAATTCGTCAAAGCAAGCCCAGGCACCGCTGCATGCCAGGCCCTTGAAGAACTTGCCCATGGCCTTGTAGTCTAGACCATCAGAGCAATTGAAGACCACACATTGAATGGCCAAGGCTTTTGACAAGTCCTTGGTAGTCTCCGTCTTTCCAGTTCCAGCAGGGCTGCAAGGAGAGACTAGAGTTGTGACCAGGGTTCAAGGCGGACTAATGACAACAGCTCCAGGGCTCAAGAACACAGTTTTGTTATCTTGTCTTATCGTGTAAGTGCAAGAGCAGTAAAAATACAAGGAAGTCTACTCCCACAACCTGACCCTGGCTATCTCAAGGCATGCAGGCAGACCTCACACTGTCATATTTGTTTCTAAGGGAGAGAGCATCAACCACGTGACTCCAGCCTCTGAGTACTCACCCAGCAGGGGCTCCCCCCAGGTTCATGTGGATAGCACCCATCAGAGTTCGATAGCATCTGTCTGTAAGGGGTGTGATGACCAGTCGCCCACTGTTGCCTAGGTACTCATATCCATACAGGGCCTCTGCATTGATCATCCTCACCATCAAAGTCTCCTGCACTCAACAACCAGGACACAAAAGTTTATAGTATTTCCCAAACAACAGCCCATGTTCAGCCATGGACCTTTTGATTGAATGCATCTTCAAAGTTTTTCAGCACAAGAGGAAAAAATCAGCATTCAAGAGCAACAACATCTGAAGGTCACAAAACCAAGAAATGAAGATGAGATAACTAACTAACTAGCCTCGACACCTGTGGATGCACTCCAGAGGGTGGGTTGTCATTAAACTCCCAATAGTACCGAAGCTGACTTTCCCAATTAAAGTCTCGGATGTCTTCAACACCCTGCTTCACCATCTCCACCACAACGTCCCTATATTTAAAGGTTAAACATGCCAATATTCAGATATTCCACAATCTTGCAAGGTTTACCCAGTTGATATTGCAGACTAGCAGACTTCAACTTTTAGTAACATGTACTTTAAATGCCTCATATCAAATCCACACACACTAACTATCACCCACCTTGCATGCACATCAATGACCACTAAGGCTCCACAGGTAGATCTCTCCAAGCTGGTCAGCTGGCCTCTGACCAAGCTCACAATCTTGTTGAGCTCATTTGTGCACTTGTCCCCAAAGGCTGAAAGTCCTTTGGCCCCTCCTGATGTGATGGCCTCACCTACCTCTCGGGTCCAGTACACCTATAGTAAGAAATAAAGCCATATACCTTGAAGAGGATAGCAATCAGATGCAAGACCAGCTTGACTGGGTTTCCAATGCTTGCATGCATCCTAGTTATCATGATAAAATGAACTTGCCTGAGAGCAGTTCAGCACAATTTGACCTGGCCACTCCAAGATCCATTTAGACCTCTCCCCCAAAGCATATGCCTCTAAAGCATCTCCCGCTATCTTGTGGAGTGTCCGCCTGATGTCCGCTTCAACATCCAAGAGCCATCGTTCCACAGCCCCCGTCACAGCAGGATTGACGGAGTCAAGGAACGGGATTCGTTCCCCTTCTACAGACAGTAGACCTGTGATCTCGCCACTCTTCTCAAAGTTGAGCTCTTTGACCGCCTCAAAGCACTTTTTAACAAATGGCTGAACATTGAGTGGGTCTTTGGCCTCACTTAGAATCTCCAGAAGCTCATCATTGGAGAGGAAGAAGAAACGAGGGAATGCCATCTTCTTGGTGTCAAGGAAGTCATTCAGACCTGAAGGAAGGATATGAGAGGGGTCATTGCAGCCATGAGAACAGTGTAGAATAGATATCCTCACTGCACCCCAGCTTTAAAATCAAACATAGCTCGCAATGTACATCAAGGCAGTTGTTTTCTTGCATATACGAGCCTGCCTACCTTTCTCAACAATATCCAATTGCTGGTTGCAACGCTTCAGATCTTCCAACAGTCCATCAAACTCAGCAACTTTAATCATGATGGGATTTGCCTAAACAGAGTGTGGGCATCAGATAAGAGAAAATCTAAATACTTGAAGGAAAGGAGACGTACTTCATTGCTTAAGCAAGGGGTTACAACAGCAATGCAAAATGAGTGCGGAATATGATTGAGCAGAGCAAAATGGATAGGTTCTTACCTGCACATTCTTCATGACAGTCCTCCATGTTGTGTCCATCTCTTTGAAAGCAATTCCCTCGCGAGGGATTTGCTTCATGATCTCCTCCGCACCAAAGATTGGCTCCAGATACAACCACTTACCTTGGCACTTCAACCATTGATCCAAAATGTCCTGTGGAGGTACAGAACAAGGACAGAGCAACGCTCAAAATTTTGACACTGCATTGCTGTGGAAGTATCTGCTTGCAAGATGTATCAAACCCATACAATTTCTGCGTGCTCACAACCAGAGGCAATTACCATAAACCCAAGCAAATCTAGGGTTCCATACATGACTCATTCCACACCTGAAAACGGACTAGCTTCCTCTCCCAGGGAGCCAGCTTCTCGATGAAGGGTTTTGCAAAGGGCGAAGCAGTCATAGCCTGACTCTTCACAATGTGGTCATCCAGCAGCATCTGAGCCTCATCCACTGGTCCACCCTTCAGGATAAATGTACCTGAGTGTAACAGGAGTGAGAAACATTACAGGCAAAGAGTGACGGGGAGAATCTTTAAGATTGAAGTATGCAAACATTTGCATCAATGGTCGCATGGAAGCAGGTACAAGGACATATGCGATCAATGGTCACATGGAAGCAGGTACAAGGACATATGCGATCAATGGTCCCATGGAAGTAGGTACAAGGACATATGCGATCTCCCAATACCTGTTTCCTTCCAAGGGCCTAGCTCAAAGGCCAGTCCCTCCCAGTCTGCTATCATTTTCTCCAGGGCTTTTTCAATGGACCACTCCCGACTTGCAGAATCACTCAGCTCCGTGATCTGATGCGCAGAATGCATGAAAATGCATGTCTTACGACTGATTCTTATTATGACCTGGAATCGACAACTGTGCAGAACTCATTTTCTTAGAAGGAAAAAATCTGTATCCATCAAATAGCCGCTTGCCTTCTCAAGCTGCAGAAGCAAATCATGGTCCAGAAGGCGCTTGAGGCTGGTAACCTCATCTCTCTTGATCTCAAAACCTACTACATCAGCAATGGCGCTCCAATGCCTCTCTCTCAGACCAGGGTTGCATATTGCAGTGATGAGAGGCAAGTACTCCTACAGCAGAAGGAATGAGCAGTTCAAGCCATACAGAGTCATGATATTGTCTACTTGGCACTAGAGCCACATGAACAGAGAAACATTTGAGGGTCAAGACGCACCTGGAATAAGGCAACCCGTGCTTTGCCCTCTTCGGCAACTGACAGGGGAGCTGGCTTAGCCTCACTGCCACTCTGGCCAGAGAACAACTTGGTTAGCTTGTACAGCTTCCTGCAGTGAAGCAGCAAAACATTCGAGCTTTAATGAGCTTTATTTTTTTTAGGTGTTAAAATGGGATGTTTCCATACAGCAGGACATGGCCATGTATGATGAAGGCTTCCCTGCCATCCATGAACAAAAGCATGAAGCACCCTTCTCACAATCAGGAATCATGTTAGGAATCGTGCATGTCACCTGAAGGCATCATTTGTGTCCGCCTCCACAGTCTCTGGTTCCAGGTGGATAAAAGGACCGTTCATCCAGAGAGAGAACTTGTCATAGAACTGACTGACAGTGGTCCACAGAGTCACATATGGCTCCAGAGTGGAGATCATCTGCAGGTGAACACACAATCCCGTAGATTGTCAGTACAAGTAGCATTATTTGAAGAGGTGGTGGTACCTGAGTACCACTATCAGATAGAATGTGCATGCTTTAGGTTTTAATAATGTGCTGGGACTGCATCAGGTTCACATGTTTGTGCTGGCTACCTTGTTGACAACTCCGTACTTCGTGGCCGCCCACCCAAACATCTTTTCTTGGCCATTAATGTATTCAGCCTCCGTCACTGCCGCCTTCAGCTTCTCATTTAGCTCTACCACCTCAGTGGAGGTGGTGTCACGACGTAGCTGCAAGGGAGACAAGGAAGATAATGCTGTGGTAACGTTACGCCAAACACAACCCTAAACCCTAAGATTATACACATCAGCCATCTTGTTGTGCTCCTCTTCTGCATTAGATGGAAAACCTCAAGTTGCAGATTCATCCTCAACACATCAAATGGTGGAACAGCACGTACCATGTCGCTTTTCGTCAAGTAGCTGTCCACCTCCGTAGAGTACTGCTCCAAGGCCTCTCCAAACTGCTTCCTGCGCGCCTTCAGTTGATTCTCAAAATCCTTGTTCTCCATGTTTGCCTGAAGTCAATATGAGGTTTGGAGGAATCACGCCAGACATTCAAATGAAAACAAATTAAAGCATCCCAAAACTACATATCTCAAGCCCTCTTATAACTTGTTTACTTCCTTGACCTTTTAATTTTTGTCCAGAGGAGAAAGAACACAAATCCTACTTCAATACATCTGTAAGGCCTTCATAAGCTTGAATGCTACCTTTGTAGTGGCTTCTTTCAGAATGTCCACCATCTTCTTTGGCCACTCATAAGCCTTCATGGCAATCTCAAAATCCTCTTCAGGTAGCGGATACCTGCAATGAAGCAAAAACAATCACAGAGCATCGTTAAGTACATCGTATGAAAATTGCTAAAGCAAGCTCAGTCACAGAACAGAACTTCCTCAGTCTCCAGTGCTCCTGCCACCTTTCACCTGTGGTTCATAAGGAATTCATCTCTGTCCTTGTTCTTTTGGATTGTCTCTTTCAACTTCTCCTGGTCCTGATTGGCCTTCTGAATGTACTTCTTTAATGCAATCACCTCCTCAGTTGTATGGCTCACTTTACTGACCTCTGTGGCCATAACCTTTGAGAGGGACACAGAGAACTGAAGTAAGGGACCTTACATTAGGGGGGCATAACAGCATGGTAAATGCTACAAGACATCTCTAAGGCCCTTCCATCATCATTCCCATACCTGATACTCTTCTGTGACCTTCACACTTCCATCATCTTTCCCATACCTGATACTCTTCTGTGACCTTCACACTTCCATCATCTTTCCCATACCTGATACTCTTCTGTGACCTTCACACTTCCATCATCTTTCCCATACCTGATACTCTTCTGTGACCTACACACTTCCATTATCTTTCCCATACCTGATACTCTTCTGTGACCTTCACACTTCCATCATCTTTCCCATACCTGATACTCTTCTGTGACCTTCACACTAGATCCACGCAGGGACATGCGCACTTGATCCAACAAGCTGCGCACAAAAGCCTCGGCACTGCTTGCCAGAAGCTCCTTGAACTCAAAGCAACGCACCATGTACAGACCTGCAGAAGAAGGTAGTGCAGACAGTGATCAGGGTAAATGGGCAAATAGGCACAGAACAAGGAGTGACAAACCGTTTTTGAAGAAGTGGAACTATCTGAAGTAAATATATTTCCTTCCAGGCATCAAGAAAAATAAGTGAAGACAGCGTTCAAGAACATGCCGTTTACTGACTCAAAAGTTAACCTCGTACAGCACTTCATCACAATGACTAACCTGTACGGACATCGTCTGTGCAGGTCATGCGAATAGTTTCTGCAGCATCTGTCAGCCTCTTGATCTCTTCTCTGTACTCATCAAGGCTGGGCTCTGGTTCCCTACTTCCAAAGCCCTGAATGAAAACTTCTGCCTCTTCACTGATCAGATGCATCCACTCATTGAAGAGACCCGCCAAAAGACTAGGCGCAACAGCATTTCCTTCCATGATTCCCATCACAACCTGATCGCACAGCCATATGACACATTCTATAAATGATAAAAGTCACAGTCAAACAAAGACAAATGCTATCTGAGCAAATATCAGATAGAAGTGTCTACTTTTACTACTGCATTTCACATCGATTTTTAAGGTTAGGGCATCTCGCCTTCTGGGAGTACAGCAAAGGAAGCATGAAGAGAAAAACATAAAGCCACAGATCATACCTTGCGCGCCCTCACAACGGTGTCCTCAAAGAGCGTCGTGGTGGGTATATGCGAAGGGTTTTGGGCACCTGGGACACCTCCAACTGCACCTCCCCCAGAGCTAGTTGTATTCGTGTCTTGGCTCCTGAGGGCAAAGTTGGAGCCAGCTGCTGTAGATCCAACTCTAGGCAGGCCAGACACTGACAGTACCATTGCATCCAGCACACCCCGCACCACATCATCACACTCTTGGAATGTTGGCTTGAAGCCAGGCTGGCCTGCTGGGAAGAAAGGCGAGAAGATGCATTCAAAGTCAAAGGCTGCCTTGGACATGACCATGTCATAGCTCTTGAGAGGAATGTATGCACAGCTACAAGCTTCATTAACATTTCTACTTAACGCTGAGGTTGAGGCAGCATGAAGGCATGAAGCTTCTCAAATATTTTATGGAAATATCAGCAGGCGTGCTGATCCTTGACAGGCTACAATCTCAGCAGGCCTGCGGATCCTAGACAGGCTACAATCTCAGCAGGCCTGCGGATCCTAGACAGGCTACAATCTCAGCAGGCCCGCTGATCCTAGACAGGCTACAATCTCAGCAGGCCCGCTGATCCTAGACAGGCTACAAAACTCACCTGCCCAGCGGTGGATAGTGGCATCAGCCTCTAGAGAAGAAGCAGTTGCATGTTCTTCACTCACCTTCAACCTCCACCAAGTCAAGTATGAACACAGGCGGTACATTCCACATCAACTGGTCCTGCTGAGGATCCACCTTCTGAATGGGTTGATGCAGCTGGAAAAAAGACACGTATGAATCCAGGGATCTCTGGACCAGGTTCCGCAGCTGGTTACTCTGTTGAAAGGTGCAGGACAGAAAATTCTGTAACCAGTGAGGAAACGCCATCTGATATTGTTGGAAGCTGAAGTTTTACTTAGGCATTTAAACAATCTGATGGCCCTCTAGCCTTTAGCCATTTATGAATTATGAACAACAGCTATCTTTGTCTGCATTATATTGCACGATCAATATAGTTCACACACTGCATCTTGTAAGATTGCACACGCAGATCTCAACAACCTTATCCCACATCATTATAAGATGTCCAGAAAACGCATAAAACATGCGATATCTTACCCTAGGATATCTCAACATATGAGGAATACATTGCAAAAATTGTACCTGGAGCGTAGCAATGGATCTGTAGTATGCATCTGCGTCACCGTTGATGAAAATTGGAGGAATTCTGTTGAAGATTTCAACGCTCTTAGGAGCCCAGCTGGTCCAAAGCTGGCTCTTTATGGTTTCGGTGCACTCTGCCTGGTAGCTCTGGAATACATCACTCTGATCAGGAGGGACACAAATACAAAACCCTAAGGCCCAGGAGCTGAGGTGTTATACCTCCATGTTGTACCTCCACTTTGGAATTCCCTAGCTATCAAAGCATGAGCTGGGGATGGTTGTTGGTTTGCATCATTCAAACTACTTTTAACAATCATTATTCCTATGTGGTATTTTTGTGGTCAGCAATATACATTGGCTGACAACCTCAATGTATAAGCATAAAAGTATAAGTCTCTGAACTGACACCATTTCTGCGTACAGCACCTGAATGGGTAGCTGAGACAGAAAGCTGCCTCTATCCACATCCACCAGCAAGGCGGAGTCAAAGCCACCACGTGCCCACAACTGCACATCCAAGGATAAAAGTTAACGTGATGTCTTATCCATGCATCATAAGGTTTGCTAGGCAACAGGCAACATGATGGGATCAAAAGAACAGCGAATTTACAGAGAATGGAATTAGACCAAGCTGACAGTTGACTGTTCACACCCGCACCTTCATCACCCCTACAACAGACTCAAGCAACAAGATTCCTGTACTGCACCATCCCTACAACAGACTCAAGTAACCAGATTCCTGTACTGCACCTGAGAGAGCTCCAGTGCGTTGGCGCTCAGAGTCTGCAGCGTCCATGCAATCTCCTCCCTAGCTGTGTCTACATCCACACTCCACGACTCAGGAAGTACTCGATGTACAACAGCCATGCGTGACTCTTCGACAGCAGACGCCACCCTGAGCAGAGACTCCAAATTCTCTAAATCCAGACGCTTTCTCTCCACAGGGCTCCTACAACAGAAAAGAAATTGGTGTTGATAGAAAAGGCCCTACAACAGAAAAGAAATTGGTGTTGATAGAAAAGGCCCTACAACAGCCAGCCTAAACAGGGCAGAGGTCGAGGCTCAAAAGCTCTTTACTAGAAGGTGTCCCATTTGGCACCTTGCATCTAGGGTGCACCTATCAGCTAAGAGCAGAGCAGACTGTCCATGGAGAGAGGCTTTTAAGCTGCTAGGAAGCTTGTTCTGAAAAGGTTCTAGACAAAATGACATGACACATCTTCTCACTTGATCACATAGTTCACGATGGCCTTCTTCATGGCAGTGATGTACTCTGAGTGCATCTCCTCCAGGGAGGTTTGCAACAATTCATCATAGAACTCCTGATCAGTAAGAAGCGATTTCACATGACATATGTTTCTCTGGGCTGGGAAGCATCCTTGATGACACCAAGAGTGCGCAAGAGGCTGTGATCATGGAGGCTAACATACTTTATCTTACGACACACTGCTGCATAATCACATTATCCATTGGAGGTTCAGCCTGAGTTCTAAGCCTCGATAGATAGCATCCTTTATAAGCCAGCATTCAATCTAACTCACATTGCTGACAGCAGCGGGTGGGTGGTCAGGTACCAAGGACAGAGCATTTGACGCCCATTGCTCTTGAAAGGGCCCAATAGTACCTCTGTCGTCTCTGACTCCAACCTCGACGTAATAGTGGTAGCGCAGTACAGCATCTACGAGCTGCTGTTCATCCTCATTTGCTACAGCTGCATTGGTAAGAGGAATCAGTCTTTTTTTAATCAAACATTGATGTACAACTCTTTTTACATCGCCTCATGAATCACATGCCATAGAAGCACACTACAAAATGCAGGACATGGTAAGGCAAAGCACACAACTACGTGACAGCATGAGTGCAGGAGCAGCCGGATGGTGCTTTCTTGCAAGGGCAGCCCTCCTGTCTATCATTAACACTACATGTTTTCCTGATTTCCAGTATTGCATTCAAGGTGCCCCCTTCCTGTCCACTTGAAAACAACAGCAAAGGGATCAAAGAACAACCAAATTCTGACAGAGCTTTGACGCCGTAGTGGAGAAAAACCACTGCTTACCCTGTCTAGCTGCCTTGGTTCCTCGGGTCATGCCTCCAAGGCTCCTTCCATCTAGATCCTCAAGAGGGCTATCAGGAGAGGTTCTCTTGGCTCCACCCCACAATGCATCATGGTGAACACCATTGCCAGAATGACCGTTCGTGGCATGTCCATTTGTGGCATGTTCGTTTCCATTCCCATGTGCCCCCTTAGGGTTGAGAGAGGAAAGGGAGGACATCACACCTACTGGGGGTAACACATTGGGGTGGCGAGGACTAATAGGGCGATTGCTAGTGAAGGTGGAACGGATGTCCCCCAGATTAGAGTGGTGTTGAGCAGCCCCTCGGGTCCTTGGAGCGTTGGGGTCCTATGACATGAAGCATACACATTCTCACAGCGGGCTCCAATATAAGGATTACAGGTTACAGAGCGGAGATCATGAGCATAAGCAAAAGGTGCGGAACTAGTCCCTCCAGTAAAGGAAGGATGAGGCATTCATTAAGTAGGGCTCCAGCATGCATGCATGCATGTGATACATGTGATTGCCTCTCCCATGTGATTCTTGAGTGGATCACAGCTACATTTACTCTACAGAATTCATCATGCATATCAGCAACAACTTACTGAAGGGAACTGCTCAAAAAGAATTGCAGCTGCCTTCCAGCTGGACAGAGTGTAGTTATTTCCAATACGGCTTGAAGGAGAATGATAGAAGGGATCCTCCTTATCTCCATAAGGAGCAGCACGGGTAAACAGAGACCGCTCGTTCAACATTGGTGGCAGTTTTCGTCGTTGCTCCAACATCTAAATGCAGAGAAATGTCAGTGAATATCAGTGCATGAGGTGCATCCTAAGTCTGCAATCTCAGGGACTGTGCATTCCTCTTTGTGTGAACTATCCATGATATGTTGCAAGCACTATATGTATATCATACAGCCCTGAGTCATCTTATCCATCACAATGTAGCAGCTACTCGGTTCCTATCTCCTCATGTCTCAACCCCAGCAGGCAGACTTAGGATATAGCATATATATGGTTTCATGCTTGTTTCAGAGCATCATAACACATATATCCTTGCTGATGTAAGCACAGTCTAAGTCATTGATGTACACTCAATTAGTGATGTGACTCTACAATGAGTTGCACGTAAATTTTTACTAACCTTGTGCGCCATCTTCCTCTCATGATTTCGAGCAAATGTCTCCGTGAGCTCCTTCACGGTCAATTGTGAAGGATCTTTACCGAGTGAGAACTGCATTTTTAGGAGGAATGAGTTCATGAATCGTGCATTCTCAAAAGCAAACAGATCCTCTAAAAGCACTCACGTCACTTGCGCGACCTTTTTGAACAGCAGCCAAATCCCAAACAAGAGGATGGTCGTTTACAGCTAAAGGCTTAGCAAATGGGTCGCCTTCCACAGAATCAAAGAAAATCTGGCTCTCCATGATATCAATCTATTGGAGCATTTTAAATATATCTGAACAAATGACTTTCACAGTTTCTTTACGCTCGTGGGAACTCTGTGAACACAACCTCCTTTAAGATTCAATATTTTCCACGAAATGTAAATAAACTACCAGAATTACTGAGATTGCCCGTTCGTCATGGGCTCGAAGTTTGTACTGCGATATGTACATCTGCGTCAAGTCGCAATTTTTACTTCCATATCGCTACAAAAGCTAATTATTCTCCGCATCTCAGGTAATTTTCTGGACAGGGCTTCAGAGGCTGATGTCACAAATATTTGCGCCTGGATTACACTGTCTGGCAACAACTTTTCATAATTTCACTCTCTGATTCGCTCTATCTTCCCACTTTAATGTCTCATTTTGTGTGATCCACTTCAAAATGAGGGCATGTTGCCTATTTTTGCCTGTAAGTGAGAGTAACTCCAGAGTCCAGAGGTTTAATTCTAACTCATCTTAACATATGAAGTACCACGTAGTTCATGGGAAAGTATTTCTTGTTCCGCTCTGCAAAATAAATCTGGGCAAGCATGAAAAGCAACATATGAAATTTCCTACTGATTTGTGTCCAGAAGGCCACCTCTCATACATAGACAGTCCATCATTCACAAGCTTTGTGTTTTATGTGTCCCACACTACAGCACTGATGCACATAGCAGAGACTCTCAGTGATATACAGAAGTGTTTCCCATGATGCGTAGATTTACGAACACTACAAATGGTATAAAGGCTGTCTCTAATCTCTAATTCCATCCTCCTGTTCCCTACTAAGTAGGAACACTGTTTGCTGCTCTTGAAAACCTGAATGGATGAGCCCACATCGTATTCTTAACAGTGCATTATCTGTTCCTCATTTCAAATAAAACAAATACTTCTTTCCAGCGCCGCTGTGGTTGCCTAATACATGAACATGAAATAAAACATTAGTTTCTTAATGTTATTAATTATTTCATCATTGTTATTTTATGGTGGGACAATTATCTTCAAACAAAGAGCACGACTGTTCCGATGGAGGTCATTTCCCGAGCTCATCTGTTTTAATTGGTACTCAAACTTACTGCACATAACAAAACAAGGCTCAAGAGAATTTGATTAAGGAGGAGCATGGAAAAGAATTTGTCAGAAGTTCAGGAAGGCAAAGCAGTGAAAAAGCCCTTCGAAATAAATTGCATTTCTATCTTTTTGCAAATTGTACTTCTGCCCCTTAAGAAGAAAGGCTTCACTCCCCAACAACAGAACGCTCCTGATGACGTAATCACTGCATTTTCAGCAGAATCCCCACTCTTTTCAAATGCTCTACTTGCAATATGAAGTTGAAAGTCTCGAATGTCACACAGAGTGCTCTAAACAACCAACTAGTAGACATGCAGTGACACATCATTAATCTTTATCTGATGTTTTCAGAATAACTCCTTACAACATATGACTCAGCTTGCTCTCTCCTCAGCAAGGGACCTAGTGATACCATCCTATTTCTGCTACCAAGTGCTGGGGCAACAGCTGTTCAACACTCAAGACCAAAGAACTCGCAGATGACGATATAGATGATGAAGACAAGCACTTCTTGGGGAAGCGAGAAGATGTTCCTCCATGGAGATGGTCTCCCGAGATCATCCATGCAGGCCCACGACTTGACTGTTCCCATAGTCCAGAATGCCCCATGATCACTCCTTTGCATTCCCTCTCATCGCCACTCGCATGCCCAGGCTGCCAGGATGGCAAATCATCATTTTTCAACAGTCCAGATAACCACCTCCTTTGCAGATCCTGGGCACACCCCGAATGCTGCCATCCAAATTCATCATCCAACCCCACAGCTGGGGCGCTGACATGCTCATCCTGCATCTTGAAAAATGTGTCAAAGCCCAAACCAGGAAGAGACACAAGGTTGTCAGTTGATAGTTTGTGTTCAGGCTGGATCTCATAGCCACCGTAGACTTTTGCTCCAAGCCTCACTTTTCTATCTTGGGATTTCCTTGTCACTACCATGAGACATTCAGTCTCATCCTGAAGAGACATGAGGCCAGTAGGCAGAGCAATTTGTGAAGCGTCACAGAGATCATAGTCCGGCCAAGGACCATCCAGGTCCTCAGGCAGTGTCACTCCTTGCATATTACCCACATCATGGCTGTCAAATGGCTTGGATAGGCTCCTGATTGTGGAAGCTGGTTCAGAGGATCCTTGAAGATCAGACAGACGACTATGGAAGTAAGAGGTGGCAGAGCTGGATGGCATGTTCAAGGATGCACTTCCCTGCAGTCGTCTGAGGCTGTCACACAGACTGTGAGCAATGTGCTCCTCACAAGTGGGAAGTGCTCTAGATACTGTGGCTTCCCAGGATTTGAGGTGACTGCCCAAGAAGAACAAAGACACAGCAAGGTTGCAGGCAACAACGAAGACATTGTGTCATAAGTTGCCAATTGATTACTATCTCAACTAATTTCATCATTAAGGCTTGATGTCGACTACTTTGGTAGGCTGCTGAAGCAATATATATTTGGAGTATACTCCAATCAAATGGACACCTCATATACAGACCTACATCAGACACATCTGCTCAACATTTAGGGACCTCCCAAATCTGATCAAGATTACATCCTCATCTCCTTTTATTTGCCTCACCTTTGATGCAAGACTGGCACACCCATTGCGGCTCGATTTGCTAGCATGCCTGAAAAGACATTAGGTTGCAAAATGAGAGCCTCAGTCCGGATCGCTGCCTCCTCCACTATGTCATCCATTAGCCTCGTATCTGAGCAGCCCAGCGTGCACAAGCCCCAGCACAGAAAGCTGAGGGACTACCGCACATGGAAAGACAACCAAACAGGTTAACTCACTGGCCTGCATCTCAACTCAAGATTATAACGCTCAAACTATCAGCTGTGGCTTAATGCAAGGAGCTGGAATGAGGTGCAAACCCTTTCTCAACACACAAAATAATATACTGTGTTAAGCATTAACTTCTGTGTAGATCAGTAGCTACATGTAGTCACACACATAAAATACCTGGCAATCAAACTCTTTCAGCCTCCCCCTGCTGTACGCTGCTAATCCAGGTAGCAGGGCAGCTGCTGCAGAGCTCCTGGCTCTCAGTTGTTTTAAGTCACAATCTTGGTTCCCCCATAGGGCTGCCATTGACCAGGCGATGTTGGCAACACCCTGGGGGTGCAGGATGTGCAGCTTTGCGCCAGCCTCCCCCAACAAGGCAGATAAGGCATGAGGGCAGTTATACTGAAGCCTGCAGACCAGAGTTGTGATAGTAGGTTATTACAGGTATCAACACCAGTTTGTGAAGGATCCTTTGCTTTAAGAAACATACAAAATTTGCTTGCATTGCTCCCTCCTTTCAGCATATATTGGGAGCACATTCAAAGATCCCCTACCTGCCAAAAGCCCAAATGACATTTGACAGCTCCTGCTCCTTAAAATATGGAGCCATGGCCACAGCCTTCTGCACTCACAATGTAATTGGATTCATGCAAGCTTCCTTAGGCTCAAAAAGTGGTGTAGCAAACATGAATGAAGCAAACAGCTGATGTCCATTACTTCTGATGATGTAAATGAATGAGTTTCTGCCAACACTGTCCTTCACAGAGTATTCAGCGCACCACACAGAGTATTCAGTGCACCACACAGAGTATTCAGTGCACCACACAGAGTATTTAGCGCACCACTCT
Source organism: Chlamydomonas eustigma (assembly GCA_002335675.1). Lineage (NCBI taxonomy): Eukaryota > Viridiplantae > Chlorophyta > Chlorophyceae > Chlamydomonadales > Chlamydomonadaceae > Chlamydomonas > Chlamydomonas eustigma. The sequence continues at coordinate 1,191,371 of BEGY01000003.1, read as the reverse complement.
GCAAATCTTAATCTTGTAGCAGGTCCCCCTAGACTCTACCTTAGACAAGGCCTCCAGAGTGTGAGAATTTAAGTAGTCTAGGCTGGCAAAGGCCCACATCACGTTCGACAGCTCCTGAGGTTTGAAGTCATCCAGCCTAACTAGGATCTACAGCCAGATCCAACATTCAAAACATAGTGATCCAGCCTAACTAGGATCTACAGCCAGATCCAACATTCAAAACATAGTGAGAAGTGATGAAAACATCATGTAAGCAGCATGACATGCTAGAAGAATCCACACATCACGAGATGTAAAGATGTTGATCAGAAACAAACAATATGGTATGATGATCCTTACATGATTACAGAACCTGGACACTTTCAAACTAGGTATTCAGAAGATTGAGAACAATTGCAGCAAAAAAACGTTTTGAAATTCCTGCATGAACTTAGGACTGTTTCTTTACATTGCCCTTATCCACTTGCCTGTTGAGCCATCATGTCCAGAACATACACATCTCGATGGTGCATGTACACGAATGACCAAGCCAAGTTTGAAATGTTCTGATTTTTCAATAGAAGATAACAGACTAAGTCAGTGGAGAAGGCAAAGCTCCGACCTCAAAGATACATGAAAGCATGTATTCTGATGCCAAATAAAAAGGTGGTGAAAAAAAGAAAGAAGAGTTCTTCTTGTTGTCATCAGTAGGAAGTGCAGACGTGCAATCAAAAGCATGGACACTCTCAAACGTCAAGGTAATGAAAACAATGGCAGGTAAGTACCTGAGCCCCGAAATCCCTCATCTTTTTTGCAGCCTCCTCAGCAATCATCGTTGGTAGGCCTGGGAGTGGCACATGACGAATCTTAGCAAATGCCCAAGCACTGTTGGCAAGCCCCCGAGCATCAAATAAATGGACCTGAAAAGCAGAGTACCAACCCAAAATCAGCAGTTGAGCACACGCAATTGCACATGAGCATCATGACTTGAGTCACAGTTCACAACTCATCATCTGACTAAAATAGTGTTTTCGGGCATCACCTGGTTCACCATCAGGTTGGCAAGGCTTGCAGCTAACTCACGGCCAACTTTATCTAAGTTGCCAGGGCTTTGAAGGCTGTTTGCTTTGAGTGAGCCTAATCCCAAGTCAATGGCCCCAGGGTCACCGTAGTGAAGAGGAGCGGCATGTACTAACTTGGGCATACGAGAGATGGCTGTTGATATATTGAAAAAATCAAAAAGGTGCCCCTTTGAGTGAACTAGACAAAGGAGTTGCTGGCAGGATGCGGCATTCATGATTTCGCGATTCAGCAAGACTGATTGAGAACAGGGTCGCTGTCGTTGCTGTGATCTTTTGGTATCCCCCATTCCCAACACCGTGGAGACAAAACATGATCCTAGGGGCAGCTGATTTGATAGTACCAGAGACTTCTCCTCAACAGCGTGGAGTTTAGAGAGCATGAACTTCAGCGGATTACCCTCTTTTTCATTAAGGGAGGGGAATGACTGCGTTGTTTCTGACGGCGGCACATGTTTCAGGAGAACTGTCACATCCTCCTTCTCAGAGGGTGTTGGGAGGCATGAGGAAACAGCTGTGTTTGGAT
>BEGY01000003.1:1147761-1189753 GCA_002335675.1 Chlamydomonas eustigma | reverse complement strand
ACAAAAGAGGTTTCATGGCTTAGAGGGAGACGGAAATTATGATTTGGTGGTAAGTACACAGTATGTTGTCCTCTTGGACGCTGTTGAGCATGGGAATGAGAATACAGAAACTCAGCCTCAAAACCAGCCTGGGGGCTTGCAAGGCGCTGTGTCCCACGAACTGCTATAAGAGGATTTTGGTCCACTTGAGCCCGACCCCTGTTAGAGGCAACACAACTTGTTGCCAAATCCACAGCCTCCATTGCTAATGTGAAGCATATCTAAGTTAAAACAAAAAGATGAACTTAAATTTGCCATAACAAAATCTGACAAAATCTACCTTCTGACCATTGACATGCACTTCAAGATAAATGAATTCAAAAATTGAATTCACTAGCTGGAAGCCTTTTTGTTTGCAAACTAATCTTCAAGAACTTGTGTTTGCTTGAAAGACTACTACGCTGATCCCACGAAGCACAACTATGACTCCTAATGATGCCAGTTGAAACAAAGGAATCTTCTTTTATCAGGAGGGCTGATAGGCACCTACCAAACTGACTACAGCTCAGACTTACCGTGCAAGATCAGCATGACCTGAGGAAGGATCCACACTGCTTGTCCAGAGCTCATTGGGAGGAAGACTTGTATTACTCGTGGTAGCAGCAGCAGATCCGACATCTTTTCGTTAAAGAACAGTACAATAGAAGAGTTTAGACTATACATAATATAATTAATCAAATATAATCCCGTCGAAAGTACCTTTTGCAAAAGAATGCGCTGTTTGACGAATGAACTTGAAAACAGTGTGGGCTTTGGTTGCCATAGCTAGTAAAGATTTTTCACAGAAATTAAGTACAAAAATTGCACTTGATTAAAGGCTGATGGTGGCATTCTCCAGATTCTGTAGGTGCCCGATGTTCACTCGGGAGGTGTTACATACAAACAAGGAAGTAGGCTTCATTGAGCTTTACTTCACATCAATCAACTTAGTACACTCCGCTGCAGGTAACTGAGGAGAAGTAGGCGTACGGGAACTTCCACACTTTGAATTGCAAAATCTGATATCACGCCCTGTAACTCTTAATTCTATTTTGGGATCGGAGAGGCCTACAACCTCTCTCTGTTCTCATGCAATACTATGGTACTCGAAGGTAATTAAAAAAAGTGAAAGCTGCGTTGCCTTTTCCTGAGCATGGAGGTCCGGTCGTTGGTAATAATTTGCAGAATAAGTTTGAATTCAAAGTTATCAGTTGTTTGCAACACCAAAGAGTACACCTGATTACAACTTAACAAAGCTGAACATGGCACAGAAGATGAGAAGGCAAACACATTGATATCCCAGTAATCCTAAAGGAATCTGAAAAGACTTTGTTCTACAACGGAAGGCAACATAAATACGACACTGAAATACCATGTAAAGAAACAGTAACACTCAAGTTGCAGCCCAACAGTACAGGAAGTTAAGCGCAAAGAATTCACCTATGCCACAAACTTGAGTTACTACTCAATTTGAAGACAGTCTCAGCCATCACGGGTCACATTATATACAGTAAGTACAGCATTTGGGAGACTTTGCGACTCACCATCAAGGACAGATATTCCAACACGATAAAAACATAACTGAGCAAATTAAGGATTAGAAGATTCACCAGTGTCTTCAGTTTACAGGCACTTCAGCACAAGAAGATGAGAAGAGAGAAATAGACAAAACAGACTCAGAAGCTTTCAATGGAGCACATGATGGGTATCAACAGTGAGTCAGCTTGACTGCTGGCTGGGTAACTGCTGCTGAGAGTGAGACATCTGAGAAGAGGAGCCCTGCCTAGATAGAGCTCTAGTGCAAGAAGCCAGGACAGAGGCAGCATCAGGGCGCGCACTTGGATCCGCAGATAAAAGCTTCTGAGAAGGGATCAGGCAGATGTCGTGACAATAAAGCAGTGATTAGGTTGGAAATTCAAGTACAAAAAAAGAGGTACTCATATATTGCATCTTTTTCCATCAGCATGTCTGGTTACCAGCAATCTGGTAAAAAGAGAAGACATCATTTGCTTGCAAACCTTGACGAGGGACTGAAGCTGTTGGGACACTGCTGGTAGCATCATGAGCCGCCCCTCTCGGATAGCATGCCATCTCTCACCCTCAGCAGGGAGGGCATTGGCAGTAGCAAGCTCATAGACAGTCGCACCCAGCGCAAACATATCAGCTTTGTCCAGGCAGGGGAGAGGCAAATTCTTGAGCAGCTCTGGAGCCAAGTACCTGGTAAAAGAAATCAGGAAGCAAAGGGAACATTTGAAGCTCTTTACATAACCAATTTTCAGGACAGCTTGTGCTGAATGTGGGCGACAAATTGTTTCTACACATTTTGTGGATGCAAATAAGATTGGTCTAATATGTAGGTTCGAACCTCGCATCTCCCTCGCTGATGCCCTTGGACCCGTCTTTCTGCGTGGCCAAACCAAAATCGCCAAGCTTGAAGGTATCAGGGGTACTCAGGGCTCTGTATATATTGTCTGGCTTGATGTCAAGGTGTGCCAACCCAAGGTCATGAGTATGATTTAGTGCACTCGCCATCTGAGGTTGAGGGGGCAGTCAGTGTTCTCGTAACTGAGCTGTCAAATTGGAACTAATCTGTGACTTTCTAAGCACAAGCAACATGTTGAGCTTATCTTCTATGCTTAGAGTAGATTGTGAGTGGAGCCACAGATTGCCATTTGCCCAAACTTTGCGAACGAAGCTCACAGGTGCATACCTGTTTCATCACCTCCCAAAGCTCTGCATTGCTCATAGGGACCTTGCTTTTCACATTTGCCCTCAAGCTCTCCCCACAAAGCTCCATCTTAATGTGCTGAACTTCCCCTCCAGACCCTGACGGCTCAGCCCAGCTGTCGTAATATGTCACAATGTTGGGATGACCCTCGACGTGGGCTAATACATGAACCTCCTTTGAGAGGAAATGAGAAGAAGAGTTGTTGAAAATCATTTAACTTATATCAAGATAATCTCATTGCTGGAGAAGGGTATTGGAGAAGGGTATGCAATGATGATGTGACTTAAATTAAGAATTAAGGCATTTTCCTCTCACATCCATCCAGGCCTGCATATCTGCTGCACTGTGAGCAGGCTTCCTGCTTTTCTTGATTGCATAAGCCTTTCCACATTGGCGATGGACAGCTTTGTACACAACTCCAAAGGTACCATGCCCAAGCTCCTTCTCCACAGAGTAGTCATGACTGCAAGCAAAGAGAATCATTTTCAAAAATGTCAAAAAACTTGGTTGGAAATTTGTGAACATATGTATGTACCCAACATGTGCGTACTTGCATTATTGATTAAACCCAAGGTACATAAACAAACATTTTGGAGTTCACGCACTAGAGCCGTGAAGCTTGCTTCTCTTGCTGCCAAGGCACATTGTTTAAGCATGGTGGCCCAGACGCTCCAGGATCAGACGCAGATGGAGCAGCTATAGGTTTTGCAAAGTGAGTTATAAGAGAAGCTGGATGATGTGTGGAGCGTGTTCTCCCAGATATCTCATGGGAGCTCACTGCTTTACGAGAAGAGCGCGGCTGGTCATTCCTGCGCCTACTGCTGCCTTTTGGAATAGGAGGACGGCATGTTGGGCCTACTCAGAGAAATACGACAGGGCATCGTTTCAATGAGAGGGACGACAAATTGAAGTACAGAGTCACATGAACTCCTGCAAATGCTTACCAGCTGTCACCTCATCTCTGCAACTGATAAAATCTCCTTGGCTACAACTCTGGCTAACTCCATCTTGACTTGCACAGTCGGACTCCGCCTCTACATAGAGAGCATCAAGCTGTCACTACAGGAGACAGCAAAGGTCCTCCGACAGGCATAGGAGACATGCAATCTTGCCTGTAGGTATCACAGGGCGATGCCGCTTCGTAGGATGATGCATTGGAGAAGGTGCTGGGGAGCGGCTGGATCCATCAGTTATCATGTTAGAGATAGCTTCCACTGGAAACTGCTCAACAGGCGTTGCCATGTCTTGTGTGCTGAGGATGCAAACAGAGTTACTGGTTGCGTTTTCTCTACAGGGAAAATCAAGCAGAAATATTTCTTACTAAGGAAGTTCCTGACTCGGTTGACTAGAGATGTCTAAATGCATTCGCGCCCGTCGTGTCTGAAACATTGCTCTCTGTAAAAGCTGATTTGAGTGTTCTCTCTGGAGTGGAGCTATACCATCGGCGTCATCTATTACGCAACTGCTGAGAGCGTGAGTGAGAGAACGAGAGATACTGCCGCTCATATCGCTGCAAGAAGATGTTGCAACAGCTGCAGCTGCGAAAGGTTGCCAGATTCCGGCTGAGAGTGCATCGTGCCGAGACAGTGAAACCATAGATAATAATTCGTTAAGGATGGAAGGATCGTATAGAGAACAGGTAGCAGCTGGCTTTTCAAGATTATCAACAAGAAAATTCCGTTGATGCAATGTCCCTTTCCCAGAAACTCGACGCTGTGAGAGTTTAAAGTTCCAAATTACATAAGCAGGGTGTAGGGTACAATGTACGGATATTGCTCTGTAAATGGACATGATGTCTCTCTAAACGACAGAGCATTGACATCAGGCGTGTTTATAACTAAGCAACACTTACTTGACCTGATCAACTTCGTCCGAAAATGCCAAAGATCCAGCCTCCTGAGCTGAAAAAGTTTATGGACAAAAAACTTAGCAGTAAGCCTTCTTGACAAGATTCAATCTTTTCAAACTTATGGATCAAACTTGCGCATTGCCATTTTTTGCTCTCAGTCACGCTGAACGCTAATCGGCAAGTGACAGGAGTGCTTCGAGGATTTGATCAGTTTATGAATATAGTGCTGGATGCAACAGTCGATGAAAAAATGAAAATTGATATTGGCATGGTGGTAAGCAGTTCTCACCTTGCTGCTAGCATGTGAAGATATTTCTAGGAAAGGGCTCCTTAGTACTGATGTATTTCTTGAAAGATGTTGCAACACTGTTTTTTCCCTGTACATTTGAACAGGTTGTCAGAGGGAATAGCATTATCACAATTGAGGCATTGGAATATGTTTCTTAGGACAGGGCCTACAGAGGAGAGGTAAGATGTCGTATATGATTAGAAGGAGGATTTTAATATTCTGTCTTAATTTAATTGATATCTAAAGCGCTGTGGAAGCTTTAGGCAGCAGTTTGAAACACTACATAACTCACAAAGTGACTTATGTGCTGTCTTGAATGTGCAGTATGCGCTGCTCAGGAATTCAAAGCGCTGAAGGGCGAGAACTTTTGCTGATGTCTCTGTCAAACATTCTGTAGACGGGTCAAGAATTGATAGGGTGGCTTGCCCCTGATGACTTTTCTCACTCAATTGCTAAACTATTTGCATTGGTCTTTCAGTTTGTATGCTCCAAATATATGTTCGAATGAACCCTTTCAAATTAGGTGTGCATGATCAGAGAATTGTTTCCTTGCCTTATCTTCAACTATTTAGGTCTTGAATCTAAAGGCAAGCCTGTTTACAACTTTCATCTGTTTGCATGTGCAAGGAATGTGTGGGATGTGGCAGTTTCCAGTTGTGCCAGTAGTAAGAAGCTGAATGCTGTTGAACAAAATACGTAGATGACCTCTGATACCTAGGATAAAATACCTAAGTCATAAATATCCAAATCCTAGGGTGATGAAATGCTGCAGTAAGTAACGCATCTTCTTGATTCACACGCACACTTACACATGTACACACAAAAACCTTCCAAATCCAAAGCTGCTTATAAATCTCAAATATCTATATTATCTTGAAATTTGCGCTGAGGAAAGTAATGCTCGATGTCTTGAAGTTTCTCTCGTACCATCTCCATCTCAGGGTTCCGTACAGATTTCTTCGTCAGCATTCAACTTTATTGATAAACATAAATTTCGTTGTTTTCTGTTACTATCTTGTTGGAAGGGGGGAAGCCAAAGGTGTTGAGAAGGAAGCCAGCTCAGGCATACGATTTTTATCTTTGCCACGTGAGAATTTAATTTAGTCCAATTGTCAACATGGACAGCAAGCCTAACCAGGTATACATAAAATCTCCAGAACGTGTATATCCATCACCTGATCACATTATGTTCTGTGTTATAAATGTAGGCTAGGATTGATGAGCTGACCATGGCGATTACAGTAAGTCTCTGTAAAAGCTCTTCTGTGTGTAAAATTTGATCATTGAAGTTTTCACCTCCTCAGAATCCAAACATAGTTGGAAGTGGATTTATTGCATTCCCACCGCAAAAGCGTTTCGAGAAGCCCCTTTTTGTTCAGCCTCCGACGATATCAGTAAGACCTGATCTGATCTGATCTCCGTGGCCTCATGCAAACGTTTGAAAATAATGATTTCGAGTAATTCAAATTTTGTACGAGTACATTAATGAGACATGAGTTCCTGTAAACATGACATTCTTCCATGGACCTTGTTTACACAGCACCTGGAGTTCCCTGATGAGTGGAAAAATACTGCACCTGTTGTTGGTGCTCCTGGCCCTGCGGGTCAGAGGCCTGTGCCTGCAGCAGCTCCACAACGTCCTCCGCTTCAACCTACACCTGGATATGCAGTGAGTACTTCATTAAATTGGACGAGCTCCAATGATTTTATCAAGAAAGCATTTTTCAGCTTTTTCCCCTATCCTGTGACACTCTTACATTCATGGCCTTGAGCTCACAGCAAATCTTGAGACCTCTGACTAAATTTTAGAACTCTAGGGACTCGCTCTCTCTGATAATCATTAGAACTTCTTGGTTTCTATCTCGCAGGGACAAACTCGACCTGTAGTGACCCCTGTGGTGCCTGCTGTGGTGCCTGCTGCCTCTGTCACTACTGGTGTAGCCCCTCAGGTCCGACCTGCAGGTGGTAGCTATGAGGTACCTGTTGGATCCTACACAAATGGTGGTGCTGCTCGGCCTCCTCCTGTACTGCAGAAGCAACAGTATATGACAGGAGTAGCCCCACGTCAACAGCCTGCGCAGTCTCAGCAGTACGCTCGCTCTCTTGTCCAAGTAGGTACCCAACTCCGATCAATGCCCTCTTGTACTAGAACCATCTCGCACATCTGACAGACTGACTAACTACACTAGAACCATATTGCTATGGATGTCAATCGTGAGGACTGTTGTTGATCAGATATCAACTGAAGCACAAAGGACTGTTGTCATGTTGCTTCAAAGTTTTTAATTGTGCTCAAGCTTGGGATCAAAGCCATACATGAATCCTGGGAGTAACATGAATCATCCTGCATATTGATCCCTCCCACTTCACCACCTGATATTGATCCCTCCCACTTCACCACCTGATATTGATCCCTCCCACTTCACCACCTGATATTGATCCCTCCCACTTCACCACCTGATATTGATCCCTCCCACTTCACCACCTGATATTGATCCCTCCCACTTCACCACCTGATATTGCAGGGCACCAATGTCCATGCACCTGGTGTGACTACATCACGCCCTGCCGGTGGATATCGTCCCCCAGGAAGCTCCCAGGCTGGCACCTACTCAGTAAGCTCATGCTTGCTCCATACAAATCTTTCATACAGGCTACTCTGTACACTCATTACATTGCTCCATAGCAATGTTTCATACAGGCTACTCTGTACGCTCATGCTTGCTCCATACCAATATTATGCTGTTGCATACAGCCTAATTTGTACGCTCATGCTTGCTCAAAACCCATGGGGCGTACAGCATATTCAGGAAGCTAATTCTCCTGAAACAACTATAGTGCACTTCATGAATGAGATACACACTCTGCATATAATGGAGCCGGCATGATTGTACATTTGTTTGTGCATCAGCATTCCCTAAAGTTCCAAGCATGTCGCTGCAGGGTCTACTCAATCTAAACCCTAAGACACAACTCAACTAAGCAACATGACCTAAAGTGCACAGCCAAACTCATGACTTTGAAATGTGACACGTTGTGTACATCCTATGTGTTTAGGGACCCTCAGGTGGACCTAGGCCTGTTTCAGGGAGATACCCTCCCCAGCCAGCTCCTGCTGCTGCTGCTGCTCCAACACATCATGCAGCTGCTCCTGTACGTCCACCTTCTGCAGCTCCCTCTCCTGTGCCTGCTGCTGTACGAGGTCCTACTGTTGTTGCACCCTCTGCTGCTAGACCAGCTCCTGTGCCCGCACCTGCCACTTCCAATACAGCAGCTGCAGCAGCAGTGGCGGCAGCTGGCTTGACTAAGGCTTTTGCTGCCCAGGCCAAGATCCAGGAAGACGAGGAGTCTGAGGACAGTGGTGAGTAATCTGGCACCACTGAGCATTGAATAAATTAATTTTAATATTATGTTGTCTCAGAACTAAGATACAAGGTATTTTCCATGGAGTAGCCATCATCAACAAACAAGTGTTAAAGATCTATCACACCTTTGACCTAGTCGTCCCATCTCAATATTTTCATGGGTGAGACTGTACAGATCTCCTCACTGCTCACATACATCTGTACCTCATCACAGGTTTCTTGTGCCACAAATGAATGCACATTGTGTTGCATTACATGAGAGGACTCATTCCACCAATCTGAGTGTCTCCTTTGCTTTAGGTACTGCTGGCGGTGGAATGTCCAAAAGTCAGAAGAAGAGATTGCGAAAGAAGCTCAGGGAGGATGGAAAGGCAGCCTAGAAACCTCACAGGACGCATATAATCACTTTCATGTGCTGAAAGTGCGTTGAAGTGCATGACTTGCTGTTTGTGTTGATATCACGCGTGATCAAGTGGAGGTGTACTGTGTAGCACAAGCCAGCAAAAAGAGAGAATATTAACTGTCAAGCCCTTCATCTTTTCTGTAAAAGGCTAAAGGTTTCAGAAAGGTGTGTGATAACAACGATGCTGTGAAGCGTTCATGACTTAATCAAACCTTGATCAGAAGGAACTCTATTCCTGGGACGCAACAGCTGTTGAAGCATCCCTCTTAAAAAGGATCCGGATGAGTGCAGATCATCTAGCTTACACACATCATATGAAGATATTAGGAGAAACCTATTTATATATCATCTCTAAAATAATATTAGTCATAATAAATGCTCACCACCTCATGCTTATATTGCTTTAGAAGCAGCTATAGGAGCAGCTGCTACTCAAAATATTCCTTGGCTGCTTTCAGGAATTTTTTGAGAGGAAAGTTAAATGTGGAAATGCTGCTGAGGTTGAGGAGGAGCATGACCCTTCCATACCCTTTTTATGCCCTTTTGTAATAAGCAAACAAAAGTAACGTACTGTTTCCCCAATACCATCAGAATGTGAGAACAATCTTTACTTCTATCTTAACCTAGGCCTTTATTCGCAAATTCGCTCACATCTTCTTTAGTGATAAGGTCATTCGACATTCCTTAAAGGAACTAGTGCTGCATCACCGACTACTCTAGACAGCCTTCTTCATTGAAACTTGGCTCACAATATGCTTCATGTTGAAAAGATCATGCACGGCTGTAGTAAGACCAATCACCTGAGAGGATGGAGCATGTAGGCAAGCTCAGTCGACACCTAACTCAGCCTATTCCTTAACTCTAAAACCTCAAAAGAAAAACATTACAACACTCATCCCAGTGCATGATGCATAATCTTTGTTGTAAGTGGCTCCTGGCAGAGATTCAAAAACCTACCTTGAAGCGGTGACCTTCACTGCTGGTCATCTGTAGGATCTCCACCTGTATAATGCATTCAGTTGGGAGAGAAAGGAAAGGTCATCTGTAGGATCTCCACCTGTATAATGCATTCAGTTGGGAGAGAAAGGAAAGGTCATCTGTAGGATCTCCACCTGTATAATGCATTCAGTTGGGAGAGAAAGGAAAGGTCATCTGTAGGATCTCCACCTGTATAATGCATTCAGTTGGGAGAGAAAGGAAAGGTCATCTGTAGGATCTCCACCTATATAATGCATTCAGTTGGGAAAGAAAGGAAAGGTCATCTGTAGGATCTCCACCTGTATAATGCATTCAGTTGGGAGAGAAAGGAAAGGACATCTGTAGGATCTCCACCTGTGTAATGCATTCAGTTGGGAGAGAAAGGAAAAATCAGCCGGATGAGCTTGTGGCCAGTAATGACAACTGACATTCCTCTAACTTGAGAAATTGTGGAGTTAAAATCATGGGTTGAAAGCCGTGGATTTTCAATTATGACCCTAGCGACGTGCCAGCCTCATAGTTGAAGAGATACACTCCTTTCCAATGGATTGTGCTGTTTTGTTTTTGACGCACTCCATTATGAAACAGCTAAGATTTAAAAATAATGATAAGATACTATGCTGCTGCTTGCACTGCAGTACATTCAAAAGTTGTGCTGTCATTTCCAAGGTTTTAAGTTCTTACTGAAATTTGACATATAGAAGGCTTAGAGGATGCTGCTGAACCCTCTACTTGAAACTGTGCATCCGTGTCAGGCGCACGCTCGAACAGGCCCTTGGGTAGCACATTGAATTTGTGGAGAGCAGGAACTGAGGCTCGGAAGCGTTTTTCTCTGCAGCAATTAAGGAAGCATGGTGAGAGACAGTGAGAGACGGTAAGCAGCAATGAGGTGTTTGAAAGACATTTACAGAGGCTCATCTTATTTGTTCATTCGTTATGGCCCCAACAGCCATAAGCTATAACAAGAGCTGTCTCACTTGGACATGCCATTCACTTGAGAGGTTGAGCAGAAACATCTCTCTGAGCAAGTGATGTTTGCAATACCCATGTCTTTCCAACTAGACAAGTAGATTAACATGGCAACTAAAGGCTTGACAGGTTGAGGCACATTTCCTGAACTGAGATGAGCAGGCAAGTAAATGTGTTCATACAAGGCCACTCTACGACCATGTCACCGTGTGCAAACAGATATAGCAAAAGGCCATGAGCATGGCAGGCACCACTTCGATCAATGTTACTTAAGCTTGCTGGCTGAGTAGGCTAATAATATAGATAAGATACTATCAGCTCAAAGGGACCATAACCGAGTTCAGTTAACATTGTTAAAATTCTTGATTAATCTCTCACATTGCGACTCTCTGGCTTTGCTCAAATTTAGAGATGTCCAGCTGTATAGTCAGAGGCTTTCCAACCTGACATGCCACAGAAGCAAATCAAACAAACCAAATTTTTCCACAAGAGCAAACACATTGTACAATCTTCTTTGCAATCTATGTGCCCCATGGAATGCAGCTCATGGCACTCCCAATCATAAACTATGAATAGAACTCACAAGAGCAGCAGGCTGGGACATATTGCAACAAGCAGTCAACCTCACACACCTTCTACTCAACTCTTCATGACACACTGCATACACCTTCTACTCAACTCTTCATGACACACTGCACACACCTTCTACTCAACTCTTCATGACACACTGCACACACCTTCTACTCAACTCTTCATGACACACTGCATACACCTTCTACTCAACTCTTCATGACACACTGCACACACCTTCTACTCAACTCTTCATGACACACTGCACACACCTTCTACTCAACTCTTCATGACACACTGCATACACCTCCTACTCAACTCTTCATGACACCTCACCTGCTCGCTTGCAAAGCCCCACTTCGGACGCCCAGAGGAGCCTTCATCCAGCCAGAGCCATCCATCGCTGACAGACACAAGAGCGGCAAAGCTCTCACCAATTGCACACACACCTGAATCCTCGTACTCATTGTTGGAGAACAAAGGAGGCTTAAGCCCTAATGGTGTAGACAGCACCTGAGAGGAAGCAATGAATTGTGGAAGAGAGTAACCAACAAAGGTCCAAAGGTTGACTTTCTATGTAAGCTCTTGGTGAAGTAGAAAATCTTGTTTCTGATCATGCGAATGTACAGTAACCCTAGTACCCTACTTACATATTTAAACCTTGTACGCATAGATCTTGCGTCTGTCTTCTATACTTGAAAGCTATCTTGCTTTCCATTTGTTTGGGCAACTATATTTGCCCTTGAATTTTCTTTCATCCTTTATTTACCCACCTAACTACCTGAGATTTAATCCTATTTTGCTATCAGGACCCCTGTTTTCCTCTAAAAATATTTTCTGTTGTTACTTGTTGAGTCAGTTAATCACACCTTTCAAGTTTGTAATAAGACATGAAACCATCCAAAGCAGAAATAGACTATGCCCCCTCCCTGTTAAATGAGCATGATCAGAAACATACATGTTTTCTACCCCCTGGCCCACTCACACTATATGACTTCCCCATGTTCCCTGGGATTGTACAGTTACCACTGCCTCCGGAAGCATCAGATGCTGTGCCTGACCAGCAAGACATAATGGAATGGGCATGTGTAGACCTGCTGCCTGAATCTGGTCTGTTGAACTGGGATGTAGCAGCAGGATTTGTAGATATGCCCGACTGTCTTGATTTATGCTGCAACTGAGAAGGAAAGGTTGACCCCAGGGTTTGGGCAGCAATCTGCCGAGTAAGCACAACGGTTGTAATTTCTCGCAGGTAGTTAATGAGGAGGTCTGCATACCTGTTATGAAAGGTAGCTTTAGAGAAAACATTCAATAAGAAAGAGTGTATCAACAGAATACCTTCTGATAAATCATGCAATGATAAGTAATAATGTAATATATATTCATTACGAAACATTCAAGTCCTTCCTAGGTGTTGGCTGAGGTTGCAATGTTTACAGTAGTCATATGTGTGACTAGCATTTTAACATACCAGCGATGTCCAAAGGGAGTCACGTGAATCATGTCGTTTGAGAAATGCCTGGTCAAAGAGAGGTTAAGAGATTTAAGACTCTGTCACATCAATGCTCCTTAGTCTGACAGTACACGGCACAAAAAATTGTTGCAGCACAGTATCATTCATGAAGACAATCAATAGCTTCTTCCTCACAAATATTAGCTTACAAGAGCAAAACAGAACCAGTAAGGCGACTTGGCGAATGTTACAAGTTCTTGTTTTTCTACCTTCCTAAAAAAATTAGGAGATTTCCGTCATCCTCTGATGCTTTCATCAACTGCCACAGAGCAGCCCTAGCAGATACCACCTGCGCATATGTTAGAGCATGATGATGGCAACCTTGGAAGTGATGTCCTGGGAGTGCAAAACTTATAATATTGGCTAGGGATTCAGGCTGTGTCCTCACAATTTTTCCAAATAAACAACACAAATAACTGCATCAACAAAAGACACTACATGTTCAAAATGTTGCAATCTGTATCAACATTGAAGTACCTGGATTTCTCCATAGTATTCTGCTATGGTGACATGTCTGTCTTGAGGCAGATTCTCAACTGTAGCAACAAAAGCTATGGACATTGTTATGTATAGGATATGGATATTGTTATGTATAGGATAGAAGATATACTCTTGTCAGAACAATGACAAGATTTGGGTAAATTAATAGGTGTGAGTTCGGTGACATAACATGCGCTTATCATGAACCAGGAGTACACCAGCAGTTTGGTTCATGGTCACGCATGTGCCACAATATGTGTGTACATCACATAATGCATTAGGACTGCACCTTACAGAGGATCATGGGCATGTACATTATATTAAGTTGCAAGAATGAACTTTGCGCATATATGTTTTTTGGTGAGCTCAGATAAGTACAGCCCCCTGCTTGCATTCACAAAGCGACAAGGAGGACACCACCTTTCCACTTCTTCCATCCTTGTTGTATTCTTACTCGTGACAGCCCGTGAGTTGTTGACAACTCAGATGACACTTATTAGGCAACACCATTACAAAGTTTCACAAGGACTTACTCTTTAGACCTTTCCCATCCTTCCCCGAGCCTGCAAATGCCCCATTAGCCTGGTAGGCTGACCATGCTTCAAACATGATCACAGCTGGGTGCCTGAGGACATCAATAAGGGGCACAATGGAAATCAAGTTCAAAAAGAATTTTCAGATAATGTGTTGAGACTTTGAGGAACAGAGACTGCCCCCAAAACAATGAAGCGGGAGACCCTTGCGTTGGTCGGTGTCTGAATGCAGTCTCACTCAGGAAGGGACAAGATTTTTCGTATTATTCTCTCCAGAGCTCTCCTCTCTGGGTGATCCAACTTCTCTCCCGACTGATAGTCATTAATGCCAAAATCTAAAATGACCAAGTCAACTCCCTCTGGCATTTGTGACAACACACATCTGCAACAGCATCATGATTGGAAAATCAATGAACACTTGAGCCACTTTCCAATACTACTTGAGCCACTTTCCTACACTATTCAGTCTTCCACCACCTACCCCATTAAGATTATCTTTTTCATAGACAGAGGGCAGTAACATATTTTCTTTTATTTTCATGAAGTCAGGGTTAACGCAGACCCCAAACATGGACTCTGTGGCCAAGCCTTAGTATGCATTCTGGTGTCACTAGAAGCTTTGGCAACCCTCTAAAGATGAATTCAGCTTAAAAAGTAAGCATTCCAATTATAAGCAAGTCATGGATAAGACTGCTATCGCTGACGCAGGTTTAAGCAAAATCAAGTCACCCAAATGCTGAGTGAGTCTTTCCATCACATGTAAGACCACATTAAGATGGTTGAGATTAATGATGTGGCGCACTAGAATAAGGGACCTTGTACCACTACCTCTCTGTGTAACCAGGGCCTGCAGCAGGTACCGCCAGGACAACTAAGTCCACATTACTGTCGCGGCACATGTGCCCCCTCCTGGTGGACGGCACAGAGGATCCAACAGAGGCCCCGCCGTCATGGGGGATAGGATCCTGTCCCAGTACACCACCTCGATAACCTGCACTGGCAGAAGTCAAGACCTAGTCAAATCTACACATGCAGTTGATGTCACCTGTCATTCCAGCATGACAGGTCAGGTAAGGGTATCTGTATGCCTCATTATCAATTATGACTGATCGCTCAAAACAGCTCGATAGGCCCGAAATAGCTCACAAAGCTTTAAGTTTTGATACTGCTGAAAACGTAACAATATAGCTGATAGCAGTGGTTAGGACGCGACAACTGAGAGTGCGTTGGCTTGTGATAAGAGATGAGTCCTCTGTCCATGCATGGTGTAGGTGACTGGTACAACCGCAGGCCTTTTTGAATGAGATGCATTCTGTGAAAGATTTTGTGCAACATTAAGGTAGTCTTGTTCACACCTGCACTTGGCAAAGTGTGAATCTCAGAGGAGGGACCAGGACCCCTGGCTGGTATCCACTCGTCTTCAGCTGGCCACATTGCATCTAGGTCCTCAGTTCCGGTTGTGTTCATTAAGGGTTTAGGGTATAAGGAACTCGCAATAGGGCCCTCAGTTGATTGATGGCCTCCATGGACTGATGGGTGTACCTGAGGCAGACTGGTCTCAACAGATGGTCGACTTCTCACAGCTTGGCCTTTGACAGCTCCCTCCCTCAACTTCTTACTGGTTCTGAAGTCAAGTTTTCCTTTCCATTGTGGTGGTGAGGGTGATGCTGCTTCATGAGTCAAGCGCTTAGCTGCCTCATTCCTGACAACACCATGAATGAAAGCAAAAGCCCCGCTTGCCACCGCTTTTGTTGAGTAGGGATTTAGGAGCTTCAATTGAATGGACATAGGTAAAGCACCAGAGCTTAACCGCCACTACCATGAATCAATGGTATTGCCTTGGAGGACAGAATTAAAGGGAACAGCAAAGAAATGAGGTACACAGCACATAGCTTCATACTTCTCAACAGTGTGAAGAAATACCTGCACCCAGGAACAAACGTAAGCTCCAGCCACTTGTGAAGCTGTCGGATGTAGCTCTCATCAGGAAAATTCCATCCTGAAATGAGAGATATTTTTTCAGTAGTAGACAAATATCTTTGAAGCCAGACACATATCTTTGAAGCCAGAGAAGGGCATCTCACAAGCAACCAAGAAAAATATATTTGTAAACGTGCATGATTCTCCTAGTTTTCACAATACAACACTAAGGGCATGAGCAGAAGACACTGAAGAGTAAGGCCAACACCCTTGCCTCTGAGGGACAGGCTTCCGCCTAAAAGTGCCATTTGTACCGGCTCTCCTGCAGAATAGGTGTGTAGATACTTATTGGCACTTGTCCAATATCTTAATATCTTAATGTCCAATAAAATCTGTACCAAACCCGTTTCGAGCAAAAATATTAAATGAAATTCAGAATTTCTGTTTCTTCATCTTAAATGCTGCCATCTGTAAAGTCTGCAAAGGACGTAAGAATTCAATAGAGGTACCAGAAATGCTTTCAACAGTAAGGCCATGATCAGCCTTCAATGACAACCTCAATAGATGCTCACCAACTCTAACTATATGACCAAACAGTCTTTCATACTTTAAGTGTGAAGATGAGTCAAAACAAGTAAAAAACTATCATTTCAATCTCTGAGGAATTTTAGGCAGGCAGCATCTCACCATTGATAAGTTTATTGACCACTCTTTCAAGGCGCTGCTTGTCCCCTTGTAAACCCACAGACTGTGATAGCAGGCTTAGTGGTAGCTCTGGCTGGTATCTCCACACCTCTGACAATAACTCTCCTTCCTGATGAAAAGATGCACGCATATGGTATTAGGCTCACAGGAGACGTGTGACGCCGATGATAAAGATAGGCGTCAGAGAGAAATTTGATATGTAGACAGACCATGTTTTGCAGCGTGAATGGATTGGTAATACTTATTGAATGCTTCATCTTCATGAGAATTGATGCTAAGGGGAGCCAAAACTTCTTGCATGGAATATAGATGGTACAAATGAAGAGTGTGTAACTGAAATCATTGACTCATTCATCTTGAATGTTGGATGGGCAATGTAATGCTAACCTTTGAGATAGATGCTGAGAGCCTGAAGAAAAAAAGGGCGTATAGGGCTACACATGCAAAACTTGAACGATTTATGTAGAAACGTAGTGAAGGTACAGAAAAATGGCGCAAATAAATGAGGATGATAATTGATAATATGCAGTGCAGAAAGTTGCTACTACAAGCTAGATGATAGTGATATCAATGAATCATCAATGTTAGGACACAGATCCCACCATAAGGAGCGAGTAAGTGGCAATTAACCCTGGAATTTCCTGCAATCGCCTGCATATGCCCATAAGTCAATGAGCAATCGAGTAATTCAGTAACAATGGGGTCCAAAAATATTGTTCCATGAAGTATTCAAGTATGACTTAGCCAACGTTAAAGAAATCAGCCAATGATGTAAACCCTTACCCCATAATATTAGTCCTAGATGCGAAAAATGCTTGTAATTATGAACTTGCTTCTTGACTTCCGACCGGTCTACAGCGTCTAATTAAGACCTTAAGACGAAACTAGTTAGTGGGGGTCTTGTGTACCATAATACTTAAAATGAGATTAACAGAATATCATGAAGAATTGAAACAAGGATTCTCAAGGTCGTTTTATTCATCGATTTACAACATATTATCGCATGTGTTTCGATATTTAGTCTACCTATCTTCTGGCATGGAGAAGTCATTAGGAGACATGGAGCATTAGTTAAAATGAATCATATTGAATAATAAAACCATTGCATGCAATTTATGATAAGTACATGGGATCATATTTGCTGATATGAGCCCAGCGACAATAATTGAGATGTGAAATAATAGTGAGTCGTGAGTCGCCAACATGGCCCACGACTAGCTCTACATATGAGTAAAAAGTCATACCATGTGACCATCTGCATGGGATCGATCATGTTTTATACATGCAGTACATGGCCATGACTTCAACTTGCGTGACTCATGTGGACTCCTTTCTAGACTCTCTGACTTTGTGCATGCAATTATGATACGATGTGGAATCGTCATGTTTGTTCATATGAGCCCAACAATTGAGAATTGAAATAGACAATGATCATTGAGATGCCAACATGTCCCACTTGCTTAACACATGTGTGACAAATTGTTTGCGACCATGAGGGCCTAGTTGAACAGAGCTGCATGTGTATTGACAGTATTGTATATGCGTTACAATGATAAGGATGCCTGTTCATGTGCCTGGTGATGGTTCTCATGCAATGAAAAATATAATGGATTTATCTTAGAAATATTGTTTAATGACAATCACGTTCATTACTATTTTGTATCAACCCTAGAAAACATGTTAAACTACCTCAAAACTTGCTCTGGTAATGTAAATACATTTTAGGAGTAGGTATGTACTAAAATAAGAGAGTGTTAGATCTGAAAGGCGTGACATAAAACAGCATGACTAGTTATGTAGACTGCATAGACATAAAAGATTGATTAGGCATGAATAACCAGCAGAGTTTTGTGAACCTAATGCTGTGTGTACATGGCCATGCACATGCTTACAACTTTACACTGCTTCATGATAAAAGCACGCATTTGCCTGTAGTGCACGAGGATTAAAATCATCGGCTGTTTCTTGCGGGGTAGGTACAACCCGTCTATAGTTTTAATGAACTTTCATTTAAAAAATTTTGACCGGCTCCTATCATTTTTAATTATTTTAGAAGAAACGGGACGATATATACGTCATAGAACACTGTTCTTAGTTTGTCGTTTGCTTATTATTAGAAAAGAAGCATTTGACATTCTTTGAAGCATTGTGTCAATTTGCTGGGATCTCACCATTATGGCAGACCAGGCTGAGCACCAGCAGACCAGGCAATGCTACTTGAGCACCAGCAGATAAAATTGAAGAAATTAAAAAGACTTTACAATATCTGTTGAAAGAGAATTATAAACTTCAGGGAAAGATAGCGCTGACAGAAAACATGTTTTCTCAAGCTCTCGCTACCGCATCCGTTGCTTCTGAGACTATAACTAAAGTTGTTACTACTTACTCCTGGACCAATGACTGGGCCACAACCATTTACATCTTTACCTTCTTCTTTACGCCGTCAGAGAGACGCGACTTGCTGTACGGCAGCTCGAGGAAAAATCCGTACACGAGACACTTAGGCAGGCTGCACTGCAGGCAAGCGCAATGTGAACATGACCGTGCAGTCACATCACAACGGCTACTAGGAATTACATATAATATTAGAGGAGTGAGAATGTGTCTTAGTGTTGCCTGATTGTGCATCCATCATGTTGCACATATCAGAGTGTTACTGATGTACTCTTTATATAACACTTATGCCAATTTAGCCTTTAAAAGTCTGAAGAACATGTTCTGGGAAACTTTCAATGCCTACATACTCGAAAACTGCTCTAGGAGAGTTCAGTGATTATGAGCATTAGCGACATTCTAGTGTACATAATAGCAGTTCCAAGTGTCATGAGGGCGGCGTACTCTGCTAGTTGAAACTTCAACCTCTGACTCTTTTTGAGGGTGATAGAAGTAGTAGAGAGGATGGTTGCTGGGGACGTGTATGCTATATCTGAAGAATAAATTTGCTGGAGCCCTGTAAAAAATAGGCCTTATACAGCATGCTCGTTATCTCGGAACAGCCCAAGAACAGTTCTGAGATGACGAACATGCTGTATCAGGCCTATTTTTTACAGGGCTCCAGCTAATTTATTCTTCAGATATATATTCCCCAGCAACCATGCTCAATACAGAACGTTGAGTGGGAGAAATTTTCACTAAATGGCATGCAGCTCTAGGAGCTAACCACTTGTGTCAGGACAGATTTTTCCTGTAAAACGCGAAAGGCTGATCCATGCACAGCCTCTGAGGCTGTCTGTTTCTTCACGTCTACAATGCACAATGGAATCCCCGTTGTGAATTTTACCGAACTAATATGAACATGTAACAAACAGCATCCACCAGCAGAAATAAACTTTAAAACATGACTAGTACGAGAAAATGCTACTCTCGTAGCACGAAAAACGGAGACACCTGTCAGTGCTGAATGTAAAAAGTAAAAAGGTACAAATCAACACTGTAAGTGCAGTTTACATTATGTATGAGGACACAGTGGTTAAAATATACTCAGTACTCATTCGCAAATTCATCAACGCTGGGTTGATCTGGATTGATAATGTGCCAGGTTCAGTCACAACGTCTTTGATATCAAAATATTTAACCTGAGTCAAATTTACTTACTTTGACATTTTATTAATCAATCGCACACGCAAAGAGTGCTCATCTACAGTCGTGTAGATAAACATCCCAGTTCCTCACTGCATGCGCGTTGACCGTGGTAACATTATGTTTTTAGAAACTAAAATCAAAACGTATTTGTAGCGCTTCAATAGTTCCGGTCGACTCGGACACACACACGAACGCACATACGGACGAAACGGTGTGAGCATGGCGGAGCCCCCAGGACTGGGGCGTTGCCGAAAATATATCACCCCTAATTGTAAAGTGCACAAATTTCGACGCAAATAATACAACACATGATTAGGACAACGAAGTTTTGGAACAACTGACAACGAACTTGTGATGTAGCAAGCAAACAAAGGAGAGGACTTGCAGGGTATTTTTTAAACAATTACACGAAAATACCTCCAACAGGGGACTTGGGCTCGAAGCCATACTACTGTTAGATGTATATCGATGTTCAACACGTACGTTGGTGCTGTGTGTCTGGAGATATCTAAGTTGTTCAAAAATAGTATAAGATACAGATGTATGAGCAAACATACACCTGTCAACCATCATGTCGTTGGAACTTGGAAGGATTTGTGTGGAAGTAATAATGATAGTCGTCGGATGACACTTGTCACCACAAATTTGATCATCACCATGATTCGATTAAATTTCAGGGTGACTCCACTTTTGCATCAGCAGAGGACGTCCCTCATGTGACGACGCTACACAAGTTCTTCCTCTTTTTGCATCTTGGTACTTACGACCTGACGTCGATATAGGTGATCACCTTGATCAAACTTGTCTATCCACTTCTTTCTTTGCATGATTGCACAGCATCGCACAGGTACCATCTATGATAACCTATTCAAACAAAAATATCTACCTACTCAAGATGACAACGTTTTGTAATATTGTGAATCGATTTTCTACAGCAATGTTGCTTTGTTTACCTAAAATCTGATGCAGAGGATGCACCATGTGCTGGATGCATACAGTCTCCTGCCTGCAAAACATTATGGAGCATCATCATGATGACAATCATCAAGAGATCCTGACATTATTCGTCAATGCAATCTTCATGAACCTTCCAAATGTCCATAATGATGTTATACATCAATACGGATAGTTTCTACTCTTTAACATGGCGTATGGCATGGTGTTGCAGGAGAAGAAGTTGTGTTCATAATTGTCGTAATACTTTCATGATCTCAAATCATTACAAAGGTACTTGGTCTTAGACACATAAGTAGCCGATTTGTGTCATAAATTGTAGCTGACAGAGCCTTGTGTTCACCACATTAATCACCACATTAATGATACTACGCAAGTTGCTTAATAGACAAATAATCAGGATGTTTTGTATACATGAGCATTGTAATAGAAAGGATGTATGTGCATGTGCACCTGGTCTACAAGCTATTTAAATGAGTCACATAATGCAACAGGTACTAAGTCTCGCTGAGAGATATGCCTTGAAGGCATTGATCTGAAAATTTAGCAAATATGAACGACCCATAATACCAAAATATCCAGGTTTATCAAAATTTTGCTCTTAATATCCGCTCAGATTAGAACAGAAAGTGATGTACAATGTCCATGAATTGTCTAAGAACCACATCTTGTAGCTGGTAAGTTTGAAATCCTTCAATTCGTCATCCCTCTAGTTGTCTCTGGCAATGCTTCTTGTATTCTTGTATCCAGCAGAGGGTTCCTCATGGCCTCATGGTGGCGGGTAGCATAGTCCACCCGCCCTACCTGTCAACATACCACCGCCACCTACACCACCTCATGGGGAATTATGTGCACTGCTGCTGAGACGAATTCACACCTGCTGTATTTTGACTTCATTTCACACCATCTTGTTGATTCTTTAGTGTAGTAGATTACCTGGCACTAGATCTAGACATGGTATGTTGTTGCATGGCGGCTTTAAGTACTCTGTTGGACCATCCTTGTTACTAAAGCATATCATATTTTGCTCTTGCATGTGCATGGATGCTGCATTGTGCATTTGTGCAACCTATATGAGGCAGACAAACACTATTAAATGGAAAGTGGCGGTTGTGTCCATAATGGTATTTCCAATCTTGATGTTGTGGGTTGTAGGTGAAAAACTGTAACATGCAAGACTGCTGTACTATTTTGTACCAAATCTACAGGAAGGAGTAATGACTGCAACCCACCAAGAGAGAAGATTAGCAACATTCCTCTCATTCAAAGTCTACTACCTACACTTATATCTGTTTTTTAGTGCCTATTAGTTGAGATGTTTTTGGAGCCTTCGCAACCGACGAACAGCATGAAGTGTGTAATGCAAATAAGCCTAGGCCAAGGGAAGGCATGTTATCAAGCAACACTTTGGTGCTCTATGAGCATCATATTTTCATGCTGCTATCAGCACCACTGCAGGGGTAGCTCCTTACAATCACCTCTTACTTCCCAAGTATGTTAAAGACTCTAAATCAAATTTAAATGTAATATCATGGGAATTCATTTACAGGTTTTCAATGCTCTGGATGAGGCAAAGTGCAGTGGAGTTAAAGGTTGTTAAATCAACCAATAGACAATATGTAGCAAAGTTTGAAAGATTTGTAGCGAAGGAGCAGGCCTTCTGCTGTTGTAATGACAGAGGCTTCAACCCTGACATACCAGGGCCTTCACTCTCTCCCTCCTGGTTTATAGAATCTTGTACTGGATACTGTTGGAGTGCTAATGACGTCAGCAATGACAAGAAAATGAAGACCCAGCCCTACAAGGCGGGGGGGGGGAAGATCTCCCTAGGTTTTGCATGGAATGGGTATGGTTTCCCTCGAGTTTTTGTATTTGAGGAAAACCAAGAGGCATCTTTCAAGAAAACCTATGAGATATCTGACAGATTACCATAGATACCTCCAAATAGTGTATCAATAGTGTTAAGCGTTCGCAGTACTATAAGTTCGCAATCTATTGCTTGTACAAGTGTGGATTATGACCAGTTTGTACCAGGGATGCCGATAAAACCGACTCATAATTTCTTTTTATAACATACCTTGTTAGTTTGGCTCATCTAATTTTACTTCGATGTCACACTTTTAGCTTTTAGTCTACATAATCTACATTAAATCAGAAAATTTAAAGTCATAGGCATATGGCAGTCATGGACATGAACTACATGTACAAATGTCAATTCCATGCAGATGGTCGCATATGATTTTTCACACATATGTAGATAATGTAGAGGTAGTGGGACGTGTTGGTATCATGATCATTCATCTAATAAAGCAAATTCTCCATGCCTCCTCATGACTTCTCCATGCCACTGCTACATACCTACACATATCGAAACGTGCGATTATGTTGTAAATCGGTGAATATAACCATAATTCAGCAAATCTTTATTGCAATTCTGATTAATTGCTACTCTTTTAACTTCGCTTTCAATATTTATATGATACCCTAGACCCCCACTAACTAGTTACACGTCCCCAATACGTAGAGCCGATACACACGTAACTAAAGCCGATTTGTACCGAAGCCGAAACAGAACCGTAGGTAAGGAGTCTCCTAAAAATTTGCAAAAGCACTTCTTACGACGTCGTCTTCATGGCAGCTGCTATGTCGCCTGCGTGGCAGCTGCTATGCGTACCCCTAAAAATGTGAGTACTCAGGAGCGAGCGACTGAAATGCACTATTGTGGCATACTGACAAGCTGAGCATTTATGAGCCACACAATCATCACCTGTAAGAGATGTGCACATTATGCTGGGTGCTGGTAAGCATCAGAAATTCTCATGGTGCCTGAACCCTGACTATGTACTATATCACCAGTTGCGTCAGTCTACCTAACAAAGGGTCATCCTTTCTATGTTAAGGGAGTCATGTGCTTCATAACATCTCAATTTCAACGTGAGGTGTCAGCTTCTGGAAATGCAAAAGTAGGTAATACATAGATCATCTCCTGTTGATGTCCAAGTACCTTTTCAAAACGCTGTTTGATTCATTTAAACAAATTACTCTGTTGATCTGGAACACATAATTACCTGCAAAACCCTCACATGCTGTAATCTTGAAGTGTGGACTGATTGCAGTTGGATGAGCTAATGAGGCTTGTGAAACGGATGAAGGAGTACCAAACTGAGCTCCCTGAGGCATTGTTGTCACAGGCTGTCGGGATGCAAGGGGATACTTCTAGAATGGAAAACTTCATAGAGAAGATGTTGCAAGGCAAGATCCTTCATGGATAAGATGTTGCAAGGCAAGATCCTTCTTGGATAAGATGTTGCAAGGCAAGATCCTTCATGGATAAGATGTTGCAAGGCAAGATCCTTCATGGATAAGATGTTGCAAGGCAAGATCCTTCATAGATAAGATGTTGCAAGGCAAGATCCTTCATGGATAAGTTGTTGCAAGGCAAGATCCTCTATGGATAAGATGTTGCAAGGCAAGATCCTTCATGGAGAAGATGTTGCAAGGCAAGATCCTCTATGGAGAAGATGTTGCAAGGCAAGATCCTTCATGGAGAAGATGTTGCAAGGCAATGATTTAACAAATTTGATTATTAGCATTATGTATGATTGGATACCTGCAACACGCCCCTCTTGTGAGTTTGCTCTTGCGACGAAGGGGTGAAAACAGACTCTCAAGAGCATGACTTATTCTTTGTGGTTGACTCATTATGTTTTTCCATTATCACCCATGGATATACTATTGATTAACTGATGTGTTAAAAATGTGCATCTTGCATTCAGGGAAAAGAGTCAAGATTGCTCTTTTGGGTGGAAGCCTATCTCTAAGAGGAGCTAATTATGGAGACGAAGCCTTTATTCATCAAGTAGGTCACGGTCCTACTATTCTGGAGTGGAATCTCATACAGAAGTGCAGCAGTCATGGTGCATGCTGATTTTTACTTGGGTTGTGTTTGCACATCCCTAAAATAAGTCTCTTGGAATGATTGGCTTGGTTTTGAGGCTGCTCTGTGTGCTACCTGCTAGGTTCATAAATGGCTTGAGCTAACAGTGGTAGAAGGATGCAGGTAACTTTGCATGGTGATGACGCATGGTGATGATGCTGAATAATGTAAGTAAATCAAGCAAGGCATGATGATATTTTCTGGCAAGGTGATGAACTGCAGCAACTAAGGGGTATCTTGTCTACAAACACTGTCTTGATGGCCCATGCACTGTCATCATGACACTATTCTGCTGATGACCTTGCACACACACTTTGTTGATGACCCATGCACTGTCATCATGACACTATTCTACTGATGACCTTGCACACACACTGTCTTGATGGCCCATGCACTATCATCATGACACTATTCTACTGATGACCTTGCACACACACTGTGTTGATAACCCATGCACTGTCATCATGACACTATTCTACTGATGACCTTGCACACACACTGTCTTGATGGCCCATGCACTGTCATCATGACACTATTCTACTGATGACCTTGCACACACACTGTCTTGATGGCCCATGCACTGTCATCATGACACTATTCTACTGATGACCTTGCACACACACTGTCTTGATGACCCATGCACTGTCATCATGACACTATTCTACTGATGACCTTGCACACACACTGTCTTGATAGCCCATGCACTGTCATCATGACACTATTCTACTGATGACCTTGCACACACACTGTCTTGATGGCCCATGCACTGTCATCATGACACTATTCTACTGATGACCTTGCACACACACTTTGTTGATGACCCATGCACTATCATCATGACACTTTTAAGGCACTTTCTCAGCAAACTCGCATTACTGATCGACTCCTATCTGCGCATGCAATCCACTTACTGATAGCTTCATGCTCCTCCTGTAGTGTTAAATTAAAATAATGATGGATGCATCATTAGCAATTTACTCCCATGACTTATAGAATACAGAGCCATGGTATTCAATTAGCACCCTAAACCCTAAACCCTAAATTTGAATGTTTTGACAATCTCAGTGCATCTGTCGTTTGTGATTAACCCTCTGCTGTCTGCATTCAGCTATCCCTGTGTTTTCACTTGTGTCAGGGAAGAAGTGGAGAAAAGACGGGGTGATGAAGCCTCCTCAGCCCATGTTGTGAATGGAGGACAGGGGTAAGCTTTCTAACGAGCTAATGGTCCTCACTCAAGGAACCCCCCCATAGCTTTTAGCATACACTGCGGCAACATAGGCTCAAAGAAGAGTGGCAACATGTAATGACTGATTTAATGAACAAACACCGACTTGCTTCTAATCTTGTATCGATGACACCAGCCTTTGCGTTTTAAGGATGGCATGTATGATGCCTTTGAGGTGTTGCACTTTGAATCTATATCTGAGGGCATATTTACCATTTCCCACCCCTTCAAATCACCAACACTCTGAATCTGTGTCTGCGTGCAGAACAGATGCCTTCATAGACCTTCACATCACCACAGACCCTCGCTATTTGGCCACTGGACATTTGTGTGAGCACAGCCACGTTGAATTCATCAACCTGGCTGTCCCTGCAGCAGGTCCAGGTTATACTGAGAGGTATGAATTTAGCATGATGGTTTGCTTTGATGAGCTCCTAAGCCTCTTGTTGGGAGATTTGTTGTTATCAAGTGGCTATCTTCTCCCTCTGATTCAGGTGTGTCTTACAGCATCTGCCAGAGGATGTGGACATGATAATTATTGACTTCGGCTGCAATGATTGTGAGAAACTCAAGAGCATCAAATGAACTGAATATCTTAGTTGTAGTTGCTGTGTCCTCTACTACATCTTGCAGCAGCATATATTCAAAAGGCGCATTTCAATTGCTGTTTTTGCTGCGCCTAATTGACCACCAGCCCCTAATTTTATTCCATTGCAGATATGGAAAGCAAGTACTTCAGCCATCCTGAACGACATGCTTATGAAAGAATTTTACGGGCTATCTTGTCGAGGCCAAGCCGCCCTGCAATTTTGAACTTTGAGGCGTTCTCTTGGGTGTGTGTACGTGTGTATCAGCACGTGCCTTGATCAGAATTAGTGTCATACTAGCTGTGTGAGCATATGAGGCAGATGGGCTAAGCCACAGCGTTTTCCAGCTGTAGATTTCCAGTGTGACATACTGTATTGTGCTTGTTAACTTATTGTTGTGGATAAGAAAGTGTTGGTGCCATTTATGCATGCAATTCATTTTCATACTTCAGGACATGCTTAAGGCAATAAGAATTATATGGTTCATGGCAGGCATTGCAATGTTGTAGCTGTAAGCATCAGGCAGGATTTGGCATCATTATCAAGAGCATTGCAGTGACTAGTTCGAAATTAGCTACACATTGCAGTGGCTAGGATGTAATGTGGGACTTGAGGGATTTCAGTGCGCCCGCTGTCCCAAATACTCATTGCTTTACATATACAAGCTTAAGTTGTTTTATCGCTCATGTTAGCTGGATAAAGTCCCTCCACACTGAATTTGAATCCCACACAGAAACAAAGCACAGGAATTTTCTATGGATCAGGAACGTCAGGTATTCAACTCAAAAAATTTCACCTCCTGTTTTAGGGTTATAGGATTAAGGTCAAATGCACCTACTCTTTTAAGGGTCGATGTTTTCTATCACTGAAACCCAGTTTCATTGGCTCTTGTACTGAAATCAGAGAAATTAAAGTGTGCGCATGTTACAGTTTCAGCTTAGAGGCGAATTTCACCCGTGTGAGAGTGCTTTGTGATTGATATGCTCTTCAGACTCTTGCTGTTCTCCATGCAGGTGGGATTCTGGCTCAAGAGAAGCATAACCTGATTACTGAGTACTATGGGGAAGTTCAAGTGTTGTCTGTTAGAGCCGCATTGTATCAGGTACATGTATATTCAATGGTTAGCTGATTATGAGTGTGACAGCGGGTCGAAGTCTGTCTGGCCACCTCCCGGCAATTTGATCCTTGCTTTTCACCCAGACTTCGCATCCTTCCTTCACTCACATGCTTCCCAACCATGCTTTCACTATTCATGAAGGCTCTGGTAAATGGGCCTGCCCGATTTTGGTGGTCCTAAATACTTGACTTTAATGTGTACATTTTGAAATCAGGTATTGAATGCAACGGACAATCCCCAGCACTTGATCTATATCTGGCAAGAGCATGCTTTCAGCGACTTCCTGCATGTGGCTCCTTTAGGACATAGATGGTGAGAATAAGTTGGGATAAATATGCAGACTTTATACTCTGTGTAAAATTTTGTAAGGTGTGTAAAAGGCTGGGCGATACCCTTGTGATTTCTGTGGGTGTCCTGTTTGAATTCATCGGCAAGTGCCTTGATCATGTGTGCACACGATAGCCCATCGGCAAGTGCGTTGATCATGTGTGCACACGATAGCCCATGGAATGATAAGATGAGGAAGTAAACCTGGTGAGGTGAATGAGGCGTGAATAGATGACAGCTGGTTGACAGGGATAAGAGACTGGGCTTTGGTAGGTCACGAGGTTCATGAGGGGCTATTTCAGTTTCAGGTTGAGATCTGTGACATAATGCTTGCAAAATCCATTGTTATGAGCACAGCTTTGCATTCGATGTGTGAGTCATGAAAACCCGTAAGACCTAAGCCTATGACAAGAGGCGTAGGTCTTATGTTTTGTGTGAATTATATTTATTCCGCAATAAGGTTGCAACTAAATTATCTGAAGAGTCAGGTGGTTGTCTGACTTTTTAATGATTTCCTTGCAAATTAGTAAGCACTGCAGAGTTTTACACTCAGCTTCTACCTATTTACAGCTCTGTGTAGTAAGACATAACCTGCTCTGGAGTGTCATCTAATACCTGTCCTCACATTTTAAGACCTTCATGTAGTTCACATGAAAGCTGCTGCTACTGCTGCTGCTGCTGCTTATTTGATCAGCAGGCAGTACCAATGACGCAGCAATATAATCATGCGCATGAATCCTTGGATATTCATGTCATGTAGCAAATGAATTTGTTTTCACTCTCAAGGTATGCAGACATCATCATCACATACTTGAGAGGGCAGGCATTGGGAATGACTGCAAAGCTCATAGCAGCTGCCTACCTCAAGTCTGCTGGCCTGTCTGGTAGCCTTCTGATGGCAGACACAGCCTCCATTGCAACACCTGGAACGACAATCGCAGGGAGGACTGATGGAGTGTTGGGGCAACAAGGTCGTGGTGATAGAACATGCTTTGTGCCTGGGAGAAGAAACACATCCTATCCAGTACTCTGCTCCAAGGCAAGCATTTACACAACCTTGTTCATTGAGCTATGATGGCTTCTCAGTACAATCAATCTGCATTGAATATGACAAATCTAGGACCCCCCTGCCTGTTATAATTGTAGCAGCTGTCACTGTCACTGTAGAAGTGCTCATGCAGCTGGTTGCTCCTACATGTTATCGTAGCCTGCATGCTGTCATAGTGCTGGCTATGATACTTACCACTACTTTGCGCTGTGAATGATCAGGACATGCTGTCATAGTGCTGGCTATGATACTTACCACTACTTTGTGCTGTGAATGATCAGGACACGTTAAATGCTGGTGGTCCTTTATCAAATAAGCTTGCACTGAAGCCACCGTTCTTTCCTGGCAATGAGGTACACCCATTTGGTATTTGTTCCGTTGGGAAGCAATTTGAGAGTGTGGCACTATCACCTCATACTGGCTGGGAGTGGATAGATGAGGGGAGGCTTAGCAAGCAGGCTGGTGGTGTTGGTGGTGCTGTTGTTCAGTCACAAGGATCTAGTTCAGTGGCTGGTGGGATCAGCAGCATCGACAGCAGCTTGCTGAGTAAATGGGGTTTTGTATCTCATCAAGTGAGTGCCTAATCCATATCATGAAGTTTATGAAGCATCGTCCATGCTACATATAACATGATGTTTGCTTGACAGATGTTTGCTTGACTTTGAGAAGCTATGGAGAGAGTTGGCTTGATATCATGTTTCATACCCACATATTGGAGGAAAGTCCCTTTGGAGTAAAGAAGGATTTCAAACCAAGGTTCAAACCTGTATCTGATAGTCAGAATGTCTCTTCCTTCACAGGTGGACTCGGAGCTTGTGCTTCGCATACCTGTCGATAGACAGGCTCTGAAGGTAGCACAAGCAGCGCTGAGCATCAAGACAGGGAGCAGTATGGAAGGGAAGGTTCTCGCATGGCTCATTTACTTGCAGAGCTACCAGGTATTGATATGCATGTGGTTCGGCATCTCATTAGCAGCCTGCCTTCTGGCCTAATTACATGCATTTTGGCCTAAATCAAATAGATCCCTGATTCTGGAGCATTAAATGAGTTACAAGCATCTTGGTTTGCCTGATTTAATTCTTAGTTCAAAAGCATGAAAAACAAATTCAGCATCCATACAGCAAGTCATCTCTGAGAGTGGTGAATACATCCTGTTAATCCAAATTGTAGGGCATGGGTCAAGCAGCTGTCTCTTGCGAAGGAGGGTGTCGCTGCAGGGCGTTCCATATTGATGCGCACAAAGCTGAGAAGGTAAGTTCAGTAGCCCATGAAAAATTGCGATAGAAACTGGATACTTGCTACCATTCTCAGTAAGGTAGTCATCTCTTACAGATCTGTCATGTTTCACTGTCTTGAAGACTTTTTTGTAGGCAGAGATTTAGTCAGTTCATGCTCTACATGCTTAGGCCTCTGAGCTCCACCCTCATGACCACCTTGAAACGTTACTACAGCCATTACTATAATCATTTGATTGGAAATGTACATTTACTTATTGTGTGGATAAATGTGAGAATCCTCTTTTCTTGTTGCTGATGCACCAATTATACTGTCCTGCTCAGGCAGCAACCTCAGAAGGTGAAGGTCAATGGTTTAGATACATGGGTGCAAGTGTGCAATGCATAACATTATCACAATATAATCATTATTCGAACTAAAGCTCTTCACACTGCTGCTTGTTCAAATGATGCCGCCAGGCCTCTGTCCCTGCTTTAGCAAGTTTCAGCTTGAATATTACATCACCAACTCCCGCAGACTGTGCTGTCAAAGTGAGTGGCTATGAACGCAAAGGCGTCCACTCGTCTCTGTTCCATAAATCAAGAAATTTTGAAAATTCACATGGAGGAGTTTTGTACATGGCATAAGCATGCATTTTTATTACAACTTGAACGGCTTATCCATCTGTAACCTTTTGAGCTGCCTCATATTTTGCTGAAAAAGTGAAAATTTTACTTTGCGTAACTTTTGTGTAATGCCTAATACCATGTCGTGTTTACTCAACTGCATTGTTTTAAGCAGGTCAAGGTCCTTCCAACCAGCAGTAGTGAGGGTGATGGTCACAAGTTCAAGGTCATTGGGATCACGACATCTGCTACCTCTGTTTGGCACTTAGAAGAAGTGAGTGTATTTAATACCAGTTGATTGGTATTCATTCTTTGCTGTATTTAAAGCTCATTTTGTTTGGGGAAGATTTCTTCATTAAGCGCCTGTTCTGTGGTAGGACCTGACTC
Organism: Chlamydomonas eustigma; assembly: GCA_002335675.1. Taxonomy (NCBI): domain Eukaryota; kingdom Viridiplantae; phylum Chlorophyta; class Chlorophyceae; order Chlamydomonadales; family Chlamydomonadaceae; genus Chlamydomonas; species Chlamydomonas eustigma. The sequence goes on along the minus strand of BEGY01000003.1, from coordinate 1,158,428 downwards.
ACTGCTTTTTGTTGAAACTGGGGAGGTGTGAATTCCTCTTCTCACAGCAACCACTTTAACTAATTAATTGCTTCTTTTTGCATTTCTCTTAGATATTCATGAGGGACACACTCCCAGGTGGTCGGCTATAGCAGCATGTTGGCAGCATCTAATAGCCCTTGAATTGATGGGTCCCCATATAATCTTACATATGAATGTGCAATAATCAGACAACCTAAGAGGTCCTCCTACAATTATCTGCAGAAGGATAGCTTGTTTTGCATGTTTGACTAGACTAAGATGGTGTTGCTGAATAAATGATATAAAAAGTGATTGAAAACACAGATTTGAGGGGTGTTTTGTAGTGTGCGATGTATTCTCCCTCAAACATGTCCACCAGTGCGGCAGAGGGTAATGTAATTAGTGCAACAGGTTTTGAGTGGTAGAAGCGCCGCCGCTTGTAGTGACAGATTATTCTTTCAACTGGATGTCTTCAGGGATGCTACGGATTCAAATGAGCGGTCCCCACTTCTCTAACAAAGCAACCATGAACATTATAACGTAGCCACTACAATGCAACACTGTTGGAACACTTTGCAAGTGTCCCTCTGGGCCACCCCTTCTCGTTTTACTGCTTCCTATATTCTCAACCATTTTGACAGCTGTGCCTGCAGCACTCTGAACCTGATAATGCATACAATTTGGTCATGAGTCGACCACAATAACCACCTTCATGTACAGTATGTTAAAATAAAGCAGCACCTTAGATTCGATGCTTATGCCAATGCTGCTATCTCTATTGCATAAGTTGACTAAAATGTGTGTATGAGATAGCTACAGGTCACGTCATCCTTTGCTACTTGTTATGAATAAGCATGATGCTGATCTTACTGAGTACAGCCAGGCATGATGATGCTGATCTTACTGAGGAGTACAGCCAGGCATGATGATGCTGATCTTACTGAGGAGTACAGCCAGGCATGATGATGCTGATCTTACTGAGGAGTGCAGCCAGACATGATGATGCTGATCTTACCGAGGAGTACAGCCAGGCATGATGATGCTGATCTTACTGAGGAGTACAGCCAAGCGTGAGCCAGTGGCAACACAGCTATCAGCCCAACAATGGCCATGATTAGCCCCCCAATCAGAAGCACAGGCCCTGCTGCCTCACCAGCACCTGCCACACAGGCACCACAGCCGCTGCAGTCTGTGGGAAGCATGTAGCAGCAGGCGGGACTACAAGTGGTTGATGAAGAATGTTCCCAATACTGAGTGCTCCTACTGGAACTGCACAGATCACCAAGCACAATGAGGCGAGAGACAGATTGTGGGGTTTTATGGTTCAGGATTGCATGCAAGTAGTGCATGTTGAGTTTTAGTCTCCTAATTGTAAACCCTAATTGGGCGCCTGTGGGACATAATGAAAGCGGCAGACTAATGCAAATGGTCTATAGCAAGTGATGCTTGAAAGGAGAATTTGGTTAATCCAGTGCAAAAAGGTATGGGGGAAAACATCAGTTGGGATAAATTGTAGTAAAAAACCACGAGATGAATCATAACTGCTCATTGGAAACCGTCAGCCACACAGCTTCAGATCTGGGGTCCATTCCAGACATTCAAAATCAGCTGAATGCTGACTGTGCCTGACTGGACAGCTAGTCATCAGAGCAAATGAAGTTACTTCCTCCTAACTGACCTTACGTATGTTGGACATGCAATCCACACAAGCATCCATGCAAAACAAGACAAGAATCCCACAATAAGCAGCCCATTTGTGATGTGCAAAAGGTACCAAAGCGAGGTAGCTGAAGGATCATGCCATGAGCTGCCCAACCCAGCCCACCTGGCAGTAATATTCCCATGTTGGGAAATGACCAGCAGATTTTCATTAGCTGTTTCATTTACTCATTTAGAATCATGACCATATGAATGTGAAGGACACTGTTAGGAGGATTTATTTTACAAGGAGCTTGTTTTTGAAAAAATAGCAGGACACATTATGCATAACTACAACTCTGCAAAGATTACTCCCTGCGGATGGAGAAGTGAAATATAGAAACACCATTTTTTCAGTCTCATACTTGAAAGCTGTTTGCAGAACCGGCACAAAGCCCAGGAGGAAGGATGAAATCATGAGAACTAGGGAAAAAGCTGTTGCCACCGTGATGGGATGAGCAATCAAGGCTGCTGCATCAGATCTTGAGAACTGGTAATCAAAATGGCAGCTATGGGGTGGACTCACAAGGTATGAGAAGGGGAAATTCACTTCATGCTCCTCCCCTCCTCTCAATTTCATGTTATCTCCAAGGAGGCCCAGGCCTGTCAACATTGGGGTCCGCTATGTTGTAAGCTCACACTTCGCAACGGTAGTAAGCCAAAGACTGAGGATTCTCCTGAGCTGACTCTCTCCATTTTCGAAGGCATTGTCGGTGAATGTATTGTGAGGAGCCCGAACAATGACATGGAGATATTAAGGGGCCATTTTCTTGATCATCGTGAGTTTCAAAGCAGATCCTACATCGATATGGCAAGAAGAGCAAGAAGGGAAGCAGTCCATACTTTAACGTAGATAAAAATTAGCATTTACAATCTATCACCACTGAACACGCTGCAGAAAGGCGTAAATACAATACTACATGAGCCGTGTTACAGGACCAAGATAGCGAAAAAGCTGGAGGTCTGCAAAAGACTTCAAGTTGTATGATATCTGTTACAAAAGCTCTCACCTGCACTGACGCTCATTTGATTCAATATCTTCATTGCTAGGGCTCTTATCCATATGCGAAGTACGCAAGCGAATTGAACCTGTTTCAAAGAACTACTACCTAATTCATGAATATGTATTATATATACAGCTGTCTTTGACATTCGGCCGTGCAGAGTCTGGATACCTGCTCTGCACATGCTAGATCTAGATTTGTTTCCCACTCAAAATATTCGCTACAGCGTGAAGCAAACAAGAATCTTCACGGAATCACAGCACAGTGATACTTCACGGACGGTGAAAATTTTATGGAACCCATTCAACGCATCCTTTAGTGCTGTGTAATCTTTGTAGTTGGCAAGTATGTTAACGGGACGTGATACATTGTTAGGATCATCAAGACGTTCGCGCCAAGTAAAATCATCAAAATTTCCCATCCAGCAATCACAAGCACAGTACAGGTGATTTTACAATGCACGAAAATTGTTCTGCCTCAGTTACAGTTGTCACCCACATTTTGTACACGTTCACGTAGTTGCAGGCATAAGGTTGTGCAAGCTACAGAGAGAGCAGCTACTGTAAATGCCTTGTTTGTCTCATCAGTGCAAGATGTAAGTTCTGTACCTGGATCCTACAGTATTGAGCATCTCTCTCACGTTATAATTAGTCTTATCTTTGCAGCATAAGACTCTTTGCCTGCAAATAACTGGTGTCCTATGTCTGCTCTTCTCCTCTATGCAGGCTGATCCCGAATCCAGCACCCTCAGCCATTTAAAACAAACTCAGGATCATGACTCTGCTTCACTCCTTCATAAAATACCTATTGACAACTTGACTGGATCTAATTCAGGATCCCAACTGACAGATCCATCAGAAGAGCCCACATCTACCACATCGCCTCAGCAGATAGAACCCATGACCCATTTAAAGCAGGAACTTCATGCCAAGGGCACACTGAATCTGATCTACTGGGGGCCTCAAGAACGAATGCTACGTGTCTGGACACCTCCAGGTATACTTCAATAAGCGTTCGTACTAAAGCTGGTATGATTTGGTGAGATACCCACTAGAGAACATGTCAGCAGCATATTAGAGCTCTGCTAAGAAAGTAAAGACATGAGAGGTATGGTAGAACACATGCATCTGTGATTTCTTCCTACTCCATCAGCTGCTAGAATGATGTGCGCCACATCAGCTACGCATGAGCCTGCCAAGAAGACTCTTCTATGTTTTATCTAGTTTAGTATTTGATACATGATCTGATATTTGATACAGGATTTGATATTTGATAGCAAGCACTAAATGAGTAGGAAGATTGTGTTAGAGACATGATAATGCATTTCTCTACCTTCACTTGTGCCCTCAGGTTTCAGTGCAACTGATCTACCATGCCCTTTAGGCTGGCCTGTCTTGTACCTCAATGATGGCCAGAATCTTTTTGATGACAAGCTCTCTTTCTCTGGCTGCTCATGGAGAGCTGCAGAGGCAGCCTCTGAGCTAATCACAAACGGGATACTACCTCCATTCATAATCGTTGGGATGGATCACTCTGGTGGGTCATCATCCCTTGACAGGGAGCATGAAAAGGATGTGGTTGGAGGGTGTATAAACCCCTCACGTATCAATCTCTCTTGATGCCAGTCTGGTGACCTTGTAAGCTATTGCATGGTCTACTTCAAATATTCTGCAATCGCACTTTGTAAGATAGGTCACACTCAGTAAGATAAATCCAGGAAGCATGACTTGAACCGATGCCCTCATTGTTGCACTTCCAATGTCCCTGTCAAAGCTCCCATACATTTCCTATTAGCACTCTCACGTCTTATCAATCTTTCGCAGCTAGAAGCATAAACTCTCCTCTCCTAAACATGTGCAGAAATCAATGTTTGTCTCGACTTTCTGTGCGCTTCACTTCTCTATTCCCTTTTATTCAGGCAAGACTCGCTCCTTGGATTACACTCCTTACAAGCCCGGTACAGGGCCTGGAGGTTTCCGGAAGGATGCGGCTGATTGGCCCGGTGGTGGTGTGGATGCATATCTTGATAAGGTGCGTTCAAAGGCAATGTTTTTTATATCTTTGATTTCAGCAAGCATGTGAGAGCTGGATTCTGATGCAAACACTCAGGTTGAACAAGAGGTCATGCCATTTGTAAGAGAAAAGTATGGGGCTGCATCAGATCCTCAGCTCATTGCTTTTGGGGGATCTTCATTTGGAGGGATATGCACCTTGATGGCCTGCATCAGGTGATTGATGGATTGAGAGATGACAGGATCAAATTAAGGAGAAAATGAGGTTACCTGCATGTTGTGTGTATTAACATAAACTCAATTCAATGCAGTATTAAAGCATACCGCGTAAGCTGTGCGTTGATTTTGTACATAATTGGCCACACATTGAATGTGGCAGGCTCTGCTGTTGCTTCATTGATGGTGTAATCACCTTACATGTCAAGACTTAAATCATCCTTATGGATCCTTCAGGCGACCTGGCCTCTTTTCTGCAGCACTGATTGAAAGTCCATCACTGTGGTTGGCTGAGGAGAAGATTCTTTCAGGGGATGTAGCGGATTTTGAGGGTGTGTGGCCTCAACGCATGTAGGTCTTGTCTTGTCCTAAGAATGTCATTCATCTTTTAGTAGACCCTTATTGACTGGCTACTAAGTACTGTGTCAGCTAGCCACATCATGCATAAAGGTCACTACCTAAAATACTTCATCCCAGATGCTTCCTCATCTTGACATGCAAGAAGTCCAGATAACACTTTCTCAATCATCTACTTACTGTTTAGATTAGGTCTAGAATTCGTGAAAATCAATATATATTATAAAGGGCTATTCTCACGAATATAAAGGGCTATTTTATATAAATGGCTATTCTCACGAATTACGAAAAATGAAAGCCATTCTCTTGTTCATTGCACAGTTTTATTGGCATGGGCGGTCGCGAGTACAGTGGTATCCGTAAGAAAGAACCGGGGCAAGAGGTTTTTGACTCGAGGCTGACCGGATATGTCGCAACTCTGGAGACAGCCCTGCTTGCTCAGGGTGTGAAACAAGAAGGGTGAGAGCCATGGCCCATCGGCCTGTACCTTAATCAGGAATTCACCCAGCAAAGACCTGTCAGTTAGATAGTTTAGCACATCATCTAAGACCCATACATTGAGCAAGATTCTTCTCTTGAGGATTTCTGACATGAATCCTGGTGAGGGGATCCACAGATGTGGATAATACCAATTCCTTGCGCTCTTCGAGTTATGTGGCGACCTCGAATATCTCGGATATCTGGTTAATGTCAGAAATCCCCAAAAGAATATTGCTCAATGTATGGGTCTTGGATGATGTGCAGTTCAGCACATCCAAGACACGTCTGTAAAGTAGTCAAACACATCCCAGACCTGCCATTTAGGCAGTTCAGCACATCTAATATATTGTGGGGCCTCACCTTACAAGACAACCTTGAAGGTTTATGTTCTCTTCCTGCAAATATCCTCCTTTCCTACATTAGTAACTCAATCAAGTGGTTATTGGGAAGATGCACAACCCTTTCATTTCATTTTGTCCATACATTCTGCAGATTAATGACGATTCTTGAGCCCGAAGCCACACATACAGAGTCTGCTTGGATGAACAGGCTGCCACATGCGCTCTCTTTCCTGCTTTCACCATGGTGGAATGTACTGGCTACCCACGGCAAGCAGCACCATCTGTACTGCACAGTACCTCGCAGGCTGAAGGCTGGCCAGGCCGCCTCAATTCTGGTGAATAAGTCCAGGAGCTCCTCCTTATCAGCTGCACAGTGTTTGAAGCTGATAGCAGGTTACAATGGTTGGGTAAGTTAGCTGGAGGAATGCACCAGGACATTGATCTGTCATGGTGATGAGAGATCTTTGCAAATAATAGATAACTATTTGTTAGTGTCATACCTCCATGCTCTCCTTCTTATGAAAACGTATGCTTCCCCTACATCTGTCATAAAGAAGCAAATCACTGTCTAAATTGTAGAGCAAACCAAATTTTTGGTTGTTCATATCTTTCTCTGCTGTAGTCAGAGAAGGTAGAGGTTACCATGACAAATCTGCCACATTCAGCTACAGGGGGGCAAGAAGGTTGGTGCGCAGCCCACCTGACAGTCCCTGCCGACGCCCACGAGCTGTGCTTTGCGCTATCAGATGATAAGGTGATGGATCTTCATGATTGTAGCTGATGTGTAGCTGAAAATTTAGCTACCCTGTTTGCACACAGACTATCTGTTGGAGGTGCCATAGTAGAGGTCATAGGCTGTCATCAAAGCTGATATATCCTGACATTTGCGTCTTCTGAAGGAGGATGTTCCTTAATATTCCTTCGATGAGATCTCTGAATTCCTGCTGTTTGTTCTGGCTGTTGAAATGAGGATGATGTATGTAAAAATAAAGTGTTTGATTGGTACACTCTGTATCCAAGACCGTCAGCTCTGTTTGGCTCAGGGAGAGATTTGGGACAGCAATGGAGGTTCGAATTTTTACATACGCATCTCCCAGCAGCCCCCTGGCGTTTCAAAACGGCCAATGCCACCGCTAGATCCCAGATCCAGATCCACTTCCTCTTCTGCACCTGCTTCAAGCCATCAGACACTAGAGGAGGTGGCAAAGCGGCATACGGGTCAGTTATACTTCAGCTACCCAGAACGAATGGCAGCTGGCCAACCTGCCATGATGTACATGAACAGGAGGAATAGGTGCGTACTAAATTGCAATGGCCGTGTGACCAACTTGTGTGGATTGAGTTGAATGAGCCATCAATAGTGATGCAGTGCACAACCATCTAAATGGATGTTTGTTTGGCCAGAAACTGCTGATCAGGGTCCTGGGCACTGTTGCGCAATGTCAGCGAATGACTATTCAGTGCATGGATTGTTACCTTGTGGCCCTCTTACTGTGATTATGATGACGATGATCCATTAAGCAGACATTACATTTCTTGTCTCAGGTGCTCATCATCATCTATTTTTTAAGACCTGATGCCATCTTCTTTGCATGTGCAGTGAGCCTTTCCGTGAATGTCACAACATTAAAATACACTATGGGTTTAACAACTGGGAGGTGTGTAGGAGGTCCTATTCAGCATCAACAGGCAGAGGAGATGCATCATATCTATTTCCACATTTTCAGCCTGTAGTCCTTCAAATTGATCAGCTTGTCTTGATGTGCATATCCAGTTGCAGTTCTCAGCCCTTGATTGTTCCCTATTCAGATTGTTTGTTGATTGTTCCCAATTCAGAGTGTTTGTTGATTGTTCCCTATTCAGAGTGTTTGTTGATTGTTTTTGCCCCCTTGTCCATAGCTTGGAACCCAAGTTGCCAATGTCACACCCACCAGTTTGTGGAGGAGTGAGTGGGCTGATTGGTGGGGTGTGCACATCAATGTACCAGAAAAGGTGTGCCAATAATTGGCTGTTTTGTTGTCATCTTGGATATTCTTTTATCGCATGAAGGATGTAGCAGTGGCCCTGAGAACAACTTCATTGGCTCTGCATTCACATGAACAATGTATTTTTGTGTGCTATGAATCCTGTACACAAATCAGTATTCGTTCTCAAAGGGTGAGCTGGTACTTCTATGTCACTGCTTAAGTTCTCTCTAATTACAGGTCGTTGTTTCATCATGCAAGATATGGTGAAACCACCTGGGTAATCATCATACTCTCCATGCAAGATATGGTGATGCCACCTGGAGAATCATCATTCTCTCCATGCCACAAAGCATCGTTTTGCTTCAGGTTACGCTCGCAACAGGACAATGCCTCCTCTTGTTGTAGGTTGAAGATATGCATTTCTGCTTCACTGATGACCAAGGGAATTGGGACTCAAACTTTGGCAACAACTATGCTGTGTCGATATCCACCAGCAAATCAGATTCAGAAGCCACTCCCTCAGTGAGAATGAGGTGAGGTCTTCATGAGTGCTTTCTATTACAGGCCTCCTGATAACAGCAAGTGTTAGGAAGTAGGGACAGGCTCATGGCTCTCCTCCTGAACAAAGTACAGTAACAAATCTAGCGACTTGGTCTCTCTCCACATCATAAAAGTGTGCTTCTCATGCGTTGTGTGGAAGTAGGAGTGTGGCCACTGAAGAAGCCCTGGATCACGCGGGGGGCAAGCTACACGTCCTGAATCTTGCCAAGAGAGACTCGGGCGACAAAATCAGTGACAGGAACGCTAAGTAAGTTTAATCTTACCTGTAATTTGAACACAGCTTGAGCTCATTTGCCTTGGCTGTCAAGGTTTGGTCGCTTAATTTTCCAGAAGTCCTTGCTGGTAGCTTCAGCCGAGTGCCACCAACACCTTCTTCCATGGGTGAACAGGTGGACAGAGGAAAAGGTGGTGCGGGTTTGGACGCCTCCTGGCTACACTCGTGAGGGGGGGCCCAAAGGAGGATGGCCAGTGCTGTACATGAATGATGCTCAAAACAAGTTCGAGTGCTGGTTAGCACATCAAGTAATAACCTGTATTAGATTGTAAATCGGGTATAGGAAAAGGACTGACTGAACACACCTCATGTCTCCCTGAGTATCGGACTGTGGGCCTACCTCCAGTAGGGACAATAAATGCTTAGTACAATTTTTACCTTACTTGTTTTGCGCATACTTCGAATGCATCCATGATGCATCCAGCAACATGTTCCAGTCCTAAAAAAGTCACTGTCCTCCATGGCAGTGTGGACAATTCCACACTTATTGCATATTTTCCTTCCAACTGGATACTGTGCAGCTCTTCCTGAAAACGCAGTAGCAGGTTACATTCATTGCAGACTACTATTGACTGTGAGTCAAAGTTGAGCCTTACTTCATCCCCCTACACACTCATCATGTCAGGGTGTCTCTTGGCGTGTGGGATATACTGCAGCTGGCCTCATAGCTGCAGGTGATGTCCCACCATTTGTGATTGTGGGCATTGACAACCCAGGTCCTATGAGGTCCCTCAACTATCTGCCCTATGCTCCGGGTAGTGGAGTGGGAGGCTTCAGAGGGGACGCTGCAAGGTTAGTTGATGATGGGGGAGAAGCTGTGAAGGAAACGTGTCACATAGAATCCTTGCCCCACTGACTATGCTGAGTCTCTTGGTACCAGTGTCCTCATGTGCCAGCTCTTGATGTATGTCTCTTGATACAAGGATGATGCATTTGTATCCTCATGTGCCAGCTCTTGATGTATGTCTCTTGATACAAGTATGATGCAGCTGTGTCCTCATGTGCAAGCTCTTGATGTATGTCTCTTGATACAAGGATGATGCAGCTGTGTCCTCATGTGCAAGCTCTTGATGTATGTCTCTTGATACAAGGATGATGCAGCTGTGTCCTCGTGTGCAAGCTCTTGATGTATGTCTCTTGATACAAGGATGATGCAGCTGTGTCCTCATGTACAAGCTCTTGATGTATGTCTCTTGATACAAGTATGATGCATTTGTGTCCTCATGTGCAAGGTCTTGATGTGAGTCTCTTGATACAAGTATGATGCATTTGTGTCCTCATGTGCAAGGTCTTGATGTGAGTCTCTTGATACAAGGATGATGCATTTGTGTCCTCATGTGCAAGCTCTTGATGTATGTCTCTTGATACAAGGATGATGCATTCGTGTCCTCATGTGCAAGCTCTTGATGTATGTCTCTTGATACAAGGATGATGCATTCGTGTCCTCATGCGCAAGATCCTGCTGCTCTACTTCCAGCAAGTTGTGGAGAGGAGTACACATTCATCCCATGTCTTCTTTCATTCAGTTGTGGAGAGGAGTACACATTCATCCCATGTCTTCTTTCATTCAGTTGTGGAGAGGAGTACACATTCATCCCATGTCTTCTTTCATTCAGTTGTGGAGAGGAGTACACATTCATTCCATGTCTACTTTCATTCAGTTGTGGAGAGGAGTACACATTCATCCCATGTCTTCTTTCATTCAGTTGTGGAGAGGAGTACACATTCATCCCATGTCTTCTTTCATTCAGTTATGG
>BEGY01000003.1:1041180-1137229 GCA_002335675.1 Chlamydomonas eustigma | reverse complement strand
CTGCTGTTGTTTATCTGCTGCTGTTTATCTGCTGTTGTTTATCTGCTGTTGTTTATCTGCTATAGGTGGCTGCTGTTTATCTGCTGTTGTTTATCTGCTATAGGTGGCTGTTGTTTATCTGCTGTTGTTTATCTGCTGCTGTTTATCTGCTGTTGTTTATCTGCTGCTGTTTATCTGCTGTTGTTTATCTGCTGCTGTTTATCTGCTGTTGTTTATCTGCTGTTGTTTATCTGCTGTTGTTTATCTGCTGTAGGTGGCTGTTGTTTTCAGTGGGGACTTTAACTCCACTCCAGGAAGTCCATTGTACGACTTTCTGGATCAAGGCAGTCTGCATTTTGCAAGCAAGGACAGAAGAAATCTTTCAGGTTTGACAGGCTCCCTACATTATAAAAATGGACAGAGGGGACCTTGATGTGGTTGAAGGCTTCGCATCATTTGTGGTTCTTATGAATCATTTGAATAACTCACGATCCCAGGCAGGCCCGATGCTGACATGGCACATGCTGCCTGATCCATCACTGCATTAGGCTTCACATCATTTGTGGTTCTTATGAATCATTTGAATAAATGCGATCTCACGCTCTAACAATTTTGTCATTTTGCCTATCTTAGGCACTCATGTTCTCTCACCCCCGGAAAACAGCTGTAATGAACCTTCCCTAGTGGTGTCATACATACTCTATGCCTGATCATGCATACCGTTGAGCATGCATGCACTGATCTTGCATATTACTCTGATCATGCATACTCTGGTCATACTTACTAACACCCTTCCACTGTTATCTCTGCCCAGGCCAGGTTGAGGGTTACGGTTACCGCCAATACTTCCATGACCTCAGGAGGGGAGTGCCGACCCTGGTCCCTTACACAAAGTACGGAGCTGCAGCAAATGCCCCCTCCCACGACGCACTTGGGGTGAGCCCAGCTTGTCCAGACAGAAGCAGCTCTCAAGATCAGGCTACAGCGACCTGTGGGGGAGCAAGTGAACAGACACCCTCAAGGATTAGAAATGCTGCAGAAAGTTGGTATGGGCCATATCATGCTAGGATGTACAGTCCGTGGCAGCAGGGTCCTGCCCAGGGACAACAACAGCAGCAGCAGCATACTCCTGTGGCACCTCACTGCCCACAACCAATAAGCAACTCAAGTCATTCTATGTCAGCACCACAACTTTTACAGCTCAATGTTGGTATCAATGATAGAATAAACTCAGGCATTTTGAGGCAGTACACTCCAGGGTTGAAGCATTACACTCCAGGGTCATCTGCACCATCTTCTGGCCGGCAAGGTAGTAAGGGCAGAGCAAGCCAAAGCCCTCGCTGGAAGAGTGGGCTGCAACGGCTTGGCTGGGATGATGAAGCCCTGATTTCTGTGTTAGGAAGTCGGAGGGCTGCGGAGGAAGCTATTGAGCAAGCGGAAAGAGCGGAGGGGAGGTTCTTAGATGGGACAGGGCAGGATGGTGGCACTCTGTATCAATTCGGAAAGCTGAACAGCACTGATGGTGAAGATTTCATGTCTGCCCGAGCCTCTAATGTAGCTGAAGACCCTGTCGATGTAGCTGAGGATGACCTTCTCAGCTGCTCACATGGACTGAGCTTTGCCAGTGCCTATCATGAAGTATGTGGTCAAGAGCCAGCCTTCACCACCTGTCACAACAGATACATTGGGACAGTGGACTACTTGTGGTACAGCAAAGAAGCAGTACAAGAAGCAGTACAAGAGGCCGGGGAAGGGCACCTGAGGGACAAGAGTTCCCTGGACAATCTGGTAGACTCTAACCAACAGGTGCACATAAATAGGCATGTGGATGAAAGTGTGGGAGGCTTGAGTGCACTGTTTCACACAAGCACTGCTGGAGGATCCCTCCCTTGTGTTGCTCACAAGGGCATCATGGAGCTCCTCCCAGTCCGGGTGTTACTTCCTCCAGATGCTAGAGCTCTGCCTCATGGCTTACCTAATCCAGGGTGGCCGTCAGACCACGTGTCGTTAGTCTGCGACTTCCAGTTCGCTCGGAAGTCAGAAAGTTGTTAACACGATGAACTGCAACGTCCTTTTTAAGGAAATCGATAGCTTTCGAGTACATAGGCTGTTTGCTGCTACCATACCACGATGCTGTAATACCGACTTGTACACATCCGCAGTGAATTCACTAACGCGTGAAGAAGAAGACCAATGAAGGGTCGCATTATGTTAACAAAAATATGTTAGAAACCAAGTTATCCGCATGTACCTCTTGAACAACCATATAATGCAAAAATTAGGACAGGTGCGTTGGCAATACCACATATATATCTAAATGCACAGGCGAATTGCAAACCCATCCTGCCCTCAACTTGAACTCAACCAACAACGGCTCAGCAGAATAGTCTCCTGAGACTAGGTGCCTAAACTCGTCTCTTCTCAATTTGCAGACCATATGCATCCACATCATGACCTCCCACCCCGCCCTCTTGCCAAGGGCCTGCCAACTCGCCCCATTCCACCAGCATCCCTAGCCCCCCCACGACCACGTGCAAGGACAGCCCCACTCCTGCCTGGACCTGGAGCACCTGTCACCAGTGAGGGCTCTACAGTCTCAGAGGAGAGTACCAAGGGAGCACCCAAGCGGGCAGCAGCAGCGGCAGCAGTCCCTGGAAACAATATGGGAGTACGCTTCTTCCTAATACCACCAGCTGAACCCTCGCCACCCTGATCTTCAGACTTACGGAGTTGTGACTTAGGTATGCCCTTTCGAGGTGAGACGATAGATGCAACAGAACTTTGTAGAGCTTGTGTCGCTGTGGGAGAGCTTCCTGCCTCATGAAGGGAGGAGGATGCAGCAAGTCCCACAGCAGCAGCAGGTTCCACAATCTCTTGAGTTGGAGGTGAGACGGGTGGAGTCCTACTTTTCTTAGCTGCTGCTGCTGCTGCAGCCTTGGCTTTCTCTTCTAGCTTCTTTATCATGGCTTCATCCTCATCCTCATCCTCCTCTTCTTCCTCCACCTCTTCTTTGCCCCCTGCAGCTTCATCCTCAGTGCCCTGAACAGCTTCTTCCTCCTCTTCTTCTGTACCATCCATTATTTCTCCTTCCTCCCCATCCTGATTAAGAGCCTCAGCCACAGCTTCGGTAATGTCTTCTGTCGCATATACTGCAGCGACCACTGCAACAGGAGTTGCAGCGACAATTGCTCCTGCTGCTTCCCCTTCGGCCACCACTGCTCCTGCTGCTTCCCCTTCGACCACCACTGCTCCTGCTGCTTCCACTTCGGCCACCATTGCTCCTGCTGCTTCCCCTTCGGCCACCACTGCTCCTGCTGCTTCCCCTTCGACCACCACTGCTCCTGCTGCTTCCCCTTCGGCCACCATTGCTCCTGCTGCTTCCACACGCTCCTCCTCCTCTTCTTCGACCTGCTCCTCCTCCTCTACCTCATCAAATGCTATCATATCTTCCTCTGCCTCCTCCCCTAACTCAACTTCCCTCACCTCTTCTGCCTCCTCCATGACCTTTTCCTCTTGTTCTGCATCAGCCATGTCAGCATCATCTTTGTCCTTGCCCTCCTCTACCATGACCACATCACTCAGTCCTGGATCTACAGGTTCTGCAGTACTAGCAGTACTAGCAGCCGCATCCACCATTGTCTCCTCTTTGACCAGTTGGTGCTGCTCTATTTCTTCCGGCTGCAGTGCTTCCTCTATCAGACCATCTCCTTGCTCCTCACCCATTGCATCCAAAACATCCTCTCCACCATCTCCCTCTTCACGCACTTCCGCTCCCTGAATGTCTACTTGCATGGTCTCCTCCTCCTCCTCCTCTTCCTCCTGCTGCCCCTTGCCATCCTCTGCCATGGCGTCCTTCATCTCCACCACAGCTACCTCGCCCTCACCAGTAATCAGCATCTCTGGTTCAGCAGCAGCAGCAGCAGCAGTGTCATCATCATCTAAAGGCTCCTCCTCCATACCTGGAGAGCCACTTTCCAACATATCCTCCTCCCTTTCCTCTCCCACCGCTTCCCCAATCTTCAAATCGTCCTCTTTTTCACCCTCATCATCATCAATCTGACCCTGGCCTTCCTCCTCCTCAAGCTCCTCAGCATCTCTCCCATCAACATCACCTTCATCCTCCTCTGCAGCAGCAACAGCAGCAGCAGCACTAGCAGCAGCCTCATTGGTAACAGCAGCAGCCTCATCTGCAACTGTATTTTTCTCTCCATCGTCCTCTCCAACTTCCATCAGCTCCTCGTCGCTCTGTCCTACGACACCTGCATCCTCCTCTACCTCATCCTCTTTCAGAAGCTGCTGGTCCTCTTCCAGTTGCTCCTGCAACCCTTGCTCATCATCATCAACTGAAGCATTCTGATCTGCATCACCTTGTACACAATCTTCGTTGCCATCCAATTGAGCATCATTCTCAGCACAAGGCTTGGAAACACGCTCTTCTTCAGCTACATCAGCGTCTGATGCCTCAGCTACAGCAGCCTCTACCTGATCAGTAACATTGCTTTGAGTTGCAGCAGGGACTAAAGTTGGGATTGCAGTAGATGCAGCTGCCGTAGCAGCAGCAGCAGCAGCAGCAGGCTGGTGATGAATGGAGGTCAATTCTGCTGATGGTTTCATTCCTTTTGTTACCTCAGGTTCTTGATCTCCCTGGTGTGGAGTATGAACACGAGGCACGGCATCTTCCTTCACCAACCCAAGGGTGGTTACCCTAGAGGCAGGCTCAAGAGCAGGGCCTGCAACCTCGATGGCTATGCAATCTGGCAATGCAGCAGGAGCAGGATCCGCAGCAGCAGTTACCTCTTTGGGAGCAGCTGGCAATGCAGCAGGTGGGACACTAGCAACAACCCCAAGCGAGATTTCTGAGGCTGTGGATGTAGATGCAGTTTCAGCAGTTGTAACAGCTGCAGCATCTGGTGCTGTATCAGTGGCACTGACGGGTTTAGGAACCTCCTCCTTCCCCTCCTTAGTAGTAGCAGCAGCAGCAAAAGAAGAAGCATTCACCTTCGATTGATCCTCAGAGGTGTCAGCAAGAGCAATAGAAGGATCAGCAACACCTGACTTCTCATGTAGGACAGCAGCAGCAGCAGCAGCAGTGATACGAGGATTAACTTCAGGTGCTACAACAGGAGCACTGGTAGCAGCAGTAGCAGCAGCAGTGATACGAGGATTAGCTTCAGGTGCTACAACAGGAGCACTGGTAGCAGCAGCAGCAACAGTGATACGAGGATTAGCTTCAGGTTCTACAACAGGAGCACTGGTAGCAGCAGCAGCAGCTGCGGCAGGAGTAGATGCAACCTTAATCTTCACATGAGGAGCAGCTTCAGGGATAGTCAAAACTCCTGAAGCAGCAGCTATGGGCCTCTTTACAATGCGGGTGGGCTTCCCTGGAACAAGAGCAGCAGCGGAAGTGGCAGCAGCAGTAGTCACAGGAGAAGCATCAACTGCAGCAGCAGTAGTTACAGGAGAAGCATCGACTGCAGCAGCAGTAGTTACAGGAGAAGCATCAACTGCAGCAGCAGCTGGAGTTGGAGCTTGAGCAGTGACGGAGGTTGAGTCATGTGGTTGCTGTGTGTTTGCAGGTGCTGAGGATGGTGTGGAAGGACGAGAGGAAGCTGGAGCTGTCAGAGTCTTGGCAGGCCTGATGCCTGGTGCTGGTCCAGCCGCAACCCTCTTGGTGCCAGAGGGTGCTGTAGCAGCTGTTGTGGCGGGGGGGACATCAGCTGGTGTAGAGGAATCATGAGCAGAGGTCATGTCAGTATCAACAATCGGTGTAGCAGGCGCAACGACATGGGCAGCAGGAAATGCAGGTGCAACGACACGGGCAGCAGGAAATGCAGGCGTTTTTTCGTCAGCAGTATTTAGCACTGCGGGTAAGGGAGCAGCAGCAGCTGCTGCTGCTGTGGCAGCGGCAGCAGACTCTGCAGGGACTTGCACAGGTGCCTTGGAGGCGGTGCCAGAGGCTTCCAGGATAGGAGCCTTTTTAATAGGTAGTCCAGCTGCTGTTGCTGATGCTTTCTCTTCTCTGGCCTTCTTTAACTTCCGGTACTGCTCTGCATCCTTCCTAAAGTCTTCCACCAGCTGCCGCTCTGCTTCCAGCTCCTTGTGTGCTGCTGCCAGGTCTGCCTGTGCCCTCTTCAAATTCTCCTGCAGCTTCAGAATTTGCTGCCGCTGTGCGGGGGTCACACCTTGACCTCCTGCCTTCACCTGCAGCTGAAGCTTTTGTTCATCAGCTTTTAGCTTCTGGTGGTCAGATTGCAGTTGAATGTGTTCAGCCTGCATGCAGAGTTCACACATTTTCACACATTTGCAGAGTTCACACAGATGAAGTCAAAAAAATGAAGGTCCATCGACTCAGGCATCTTGAAGCACTTGCCGTACAAATTAGGAAAGCACTCAGTGATTAGCACCTCCCTCTCATTCCAGGTTACAATCAAAACAATGCAGTGATGCTCATAGGGTATAATCCTGGACCCTGATATATGATCCCTGTAATAAATGGTAAGTTGTAAACCCAGGAACCAAGCCATGCATCCCTGTAATAAATGGTAAGTTGTAAACCCAGGAACCAAGCCATGCACAGTAATGATGCAAACTAATTACTGGTGTCAGGAACCTTACAGCTGGAGCCACATCCTCTTCCCAACCTCACACCTGGAGCTTCTCTTTCTCCTTTTCAGTGATCTGCACTTGTTTCTGCAAAGCAGCAAGCTCTGCAGAAACTGCCTCCAACCTGTAGTTAGGACAAAGGTCTGTAGGATCAACAGAAAAGATGCACGACAATAGTCTGCAAAGCAAATTCTCAAGCGATGTGCAAAATATACAGGCATGAGACATGATGCATCAGACAGCCACAAGTCCTGGTCATATACCGGCATGAGACATGATGCATCAGACAGCCACAGGTACTGGTCATATACAGGCATGAGACATGATGCATCAAACAGCCACAAGTTCTGGTCATATACAGGCATGAGACATGATGCATCAGACAGCCACAAGTCCTGGTCATATACAGGCATGAGACATGATGCATCAGACAGCCACAAGTCCTGGTCATTTACAGGCATGAGACATGATGCATCAGACAGCCACAGGTACTGGTCATATACAGGCATGAGACATGATGCATCAGACAGCCACAGGTACTGGTCATATACAGGCATGAGACATGATGCATCAGACAGCCACAAGTCCTGGTCATATACAGGCATGAGACATGATGCATCAGACAGCCACAGGTACTGGTCATATACAGGCATGAGACATGATGCATCAGACAGCCACAAGTCCTGGTCATATACAGGCATGAGACATGATGCATCAGACAGCCACAGGTACTGGTCATATCCACCACTATGGTCTACTTCATATAGAGACATTTAGGCGAGGTTGCGACGCACTTGGCTGTGAGCTCTTTGATCTGCTTAATAGCACCACTACGTTGGAGCTTCTGCGCATAAAGAGGAAGCGGAGGGCATGATGTGAGGTACGAGAAAATGAGGTGAAGAGTGCTGGGGTTGAGGTGTGAGGGGGAGCAGGGCAAACTTCTAGGCCTTTACATCAGGCATCAATCAATAGTGGAAGTTAATAACAGTACACCAATCACATCAAGAATACTATCCTACATCATTATCACCTGCTTTTCCTCTTCAAGCCTTTCTATTTCAGCCTTGCTGTCTTCAGCCTCCTTGTTCTTTGCCTGGGATATAAAGCCAATGCCCACAGAGTCAAGAAAAAAGTCATGGGAGGTGCCACAAATCCTTTGATATTGTATATGAAAAGGAGGGACAAAAGCAAGAACACATTTTCTTCACATCCCAGAGATGTAAAGAAAATGCTGCATATCCGAATCAAATTTTCTACAATCTGTCAATCGATCACGAGGCATCAAACGCTCAATTACCCTCCTCTCCCTGTTGAGATTCAAAGTAAGATAGAACAGGTCTTACCGTTAACTCCTCTTTCAGGCTTTTAACTTTCCTAACAAGATTATTAGCGCTAATCACAGCCTTGCTTTTATCTGCCTTCAAAGAAGCCATCTCTTCCTCCTGTGCAAGTTGTAAAAAAGTCACGAGGTAGCCATCACTTGATCATAAGCACAAACATCTTTGCACAAAACCTTCATTTGTAAATCATATGACTTTTGAGTTGTGTCGCAATATATTGAAGGACTCACAGCGGCTACTTGCAGAGTGCTGTTTGAAGAGGGATAAATAAAGGGCCCTGCATACTAGGTCGACCAAAAAAACTGGCGCATTCTAAGTGGGCTTGAGACAGTCTCCAAGCAAATAGTCGATAATCTGCCATCACCCAACTTAAAACACACCTTTGCCTTGATCTCAGCATCTTTGCCAGCTACTTGTTGCTTGGATGCCTCAACCTGGTCTCTCGCCTCCTGCAGCTGGGTTGTGAGGGATTGCAGGTCTGCCAACCTCGAGTCCTGCATCAATACACACAACATCATATTGACCAGTAAGATCAATTGACAAAATACTTATCACAACTGCTCTGTGGGCAGGAAAGGAATGCAGCCAACTCTGAAACCTCCCAGGCACCATACCTGATCAGCTAGTTGAGCTTGGGCCGAAGCTAGCTGAGCTTGGACAGCTTGATACTCATCCAAAGTCACTTTTCCGTACCTAAGCGGAAAGTTGGTGAGTATGAATCAAGAGCAGAGTGAGCAGCTCTGCCAATAGCACAAACTGGGCAATGCTGCACACATCCATCATCAAACACAAGCAGTCAGCTGATCAAGGATAAAGCTTCTCAACCTCCGTCTTCACGACAGCTCAATCTTGTCATGATATGTAGCTGAAGAGGCGAGGAGGCACTCACTTCTCTAGCAAGTTGTTGTACTTGGCAAGCCACATAGCTTCCCCTCTCTTGTGACCTTCCAGCGCCACTTTGTGACCTGCTGCCTCTGCCTCAAGGCTTGAGGCATGTGCCTAGAGGAACAGACAGCAGCAGCAGGGAGATTTCAGCCTATCTGCTCACTAAGGCAGGGGCACAAGAAGAGGTAACTTCACAGAAAATTAACGATACCTCTAAACCCTAATCCCTAAGTGTTCAACATGCACCAAGCAGATATTTACATATTAACAATCACAAAGAAATAAAGAGCGATGAAGGGATAAAGCGCCCACCCTCAAATAAGGAACGATGAAGTATGCAAGCGCTCACCCTCAAGTTACGTGACTCTTGCTGCAGGGTTGAGAGGGCCTGCTGGCAAGTATGAAGAGAGATGCGAGTCGCAGAAAGATCGCCTTGAACCTGACCCAGAAGAGTGGTGCGAACTTGCGCCTCTGCCTTGAGCTCATCAATCCGTGCCTACGAGTTAAGTGTGAAGAAGTGTGGGAAAAACCCATGACAGCAAGACAGTAAAACCATAGACAGCAAAAACCATTCTTTTTATTACAGCAGGAGTGGAAGAAGCTGAGAAGACAGGCTCTGGCCCCCGACAGGCTCCGGACCCCAAGTGCACAATGCAGAGCTCATGAAAACTAATAACTGCAACACAGACCTGTAAGATTGCAGTCACTAGACCATGTGCCCCTATGCTTTCTCTCACCTGCAGGTCCTGCCTTCCCCTCTGCATAGAGGTCTGCATATCCCCGTACTGCGCCCTCAGCTCAGCAGCAGTACGATCCGCATTGTCCCGCTCTGCTCTAAGGCGGTTCCGCTCTTCCCCTAGAAGTTCCAGCTGCATGGCGGCCATGGCTTTGTCCCTACTGAGGTAGTCCATAAGCTCCTTGTACGTGTCGCCTGCAAGAGGTAGTCAGCGACAGTTTATAAGAGGTCATAGAAGGATTCCTCAAGCCTCTGGCAGGATTTCATGAAAATTAGAAAAATAAGATTACGACTGCATGAGGCTACATGTTTATCTTGCATTCAGAGGAATAATCTTCAGTCGTCATCTATGGTCACACACACTCTCAATGTGTCGTCTATGGGCACGCCCACTCTCAATGTGTCGTCTATGGGCACGCCCACTCTCAATGTGTCGTCTATGGTCACACACACTCTCAATGTGTCGTCTATGGTCACACACACTCTCAATGTGTCGTCTATGGTCACACACACTCCACACCCTTTCAGACAGGCCACACCCTTGTAGTGTGCAGACCTACTGCATATGCAGGTCACACCTGTAAGACCTGGATAGCGTGCAGATGGTTGGTGACACAGACAGTTAATTCAAACATTGCACTCTTAACCCCACTCACTGCTCATGCCCACAAGCTCAGGTGTAGTACCTCCCAGCACCCTTGCCATCTCCTTTGTCATTAGGTTCTGAGCTTCCACTAGCTCTGAAACCCGGGCCTCAGAGGTTGCCAAACGCCTCTCCAGCTCTGCCCTCTCTGATGCCTGTTGACTCACCACCTCCCCAGCAGTTCCTCGTGCTCGATGGACCTCCGCCTTCAAACACACATCATAATCGTAACTATAAAGTCAGTTAGGTGTTACTTACACAAGCAGCTCCAGGGAATTGTACATTTAACACAGGTCCTCCTCAGTCAGAAATATGAATCAGGACCAGAGGTATCTTTCATTGCTTATCAGCGAGGGGCCAACCTGCTATCTATTGACTTCAGCTTTAGCTTCATCTAGCTGGCTCTACCTGCAGTCTATTGACTTCATCTTTTGCTTCATCTAGCTGGCTCTCCATCTCCCTTAAAGCCCCCACATCACGTGCATGCTCTGTGATTTCGTTCTCAAAGCGTTGGCGGTAGTCTCTCACCTGCACACGCAGTGGTACAAGCTCAAGTAGCAGACACAGCCCATCAGGTACAGCACATCGAAGAGAGCTGAAGGCTGCAGACTACTGTCGGCTACTCTGACATGACAAAAAGTCACAATCGTGACATCATGGAACATCTGCATCTTTGGACGTACAGTGTCATCATTACACACGATGGAGAGAGGACGTTCTTACCCCTAAAATCAACATCACGCCACATAACATGACTCAAGGACCCAGAATGCTTAACATGACTCAAGGACCCAGAATGTGTAACATGACTCAAGGACCCAGAATGCAGAATTGCATTGCTAGCGACAGGTTACAACACCACCTACTTGTGTCCTGAGTCTCTCAGATGTCTCGTGTGCTTCATTCATTCGTGAGATGTGGTCTGCGATATCAGTCTGCAGTCTATAGTTCCCATCCTTCAGGCATGAAGAGAACAAACATGGTGAGCATTGTAAGGAAAGGCTACAAGAGGACTAGTAAATAATCTACTTCAACAGCTAAATAGAAAGGTGCACGCAGGTTGCTGCAAAGCAGTATATCACTCTCTCACTCGTAGCTCCTTCTCTATTGCTGCCGCCCTGGCCCCCTGTAGAGCGAGCTCGTCCTCAAGGACCTGCTTCTGAGTCTTTAAGTCGTCTAACTCACTTTGCACTGCTGCCAACTGTGTCTCTGAGGACGCCTTTGCTGCTGCAGCAGCTGCTAGAGCTTCAGCATGCTGTTTTTGACAGAGTCAGGACCCAAAGAATAGGTGCAAAGCCAAAAACATTAAATTCAAATAGGAAGAGAAGCAACCTGCCGAAGGGCACTGCATTTTCTCATGTGGATATCTGAAGTGTCTGCATTCTGAGAGATTGACAAGTAAACCCTAAACCACATGGCTTTGCATGGCACACCACATGGCTTTGCAGACCTGTCTGACTATTTTGTAATACATGTATAAATCTTGCTTGAAAAACATGGCCGCACTAAGCTGCTATACACACTGCTCCAAGACATGGCTGCACTAAGCTGCTATACACACTGCTCCAAGACATGGCTGCACTAAGCTGCTATACACACTGCTCCAAGACATGGCCGCACTAAGCTGCTATACACACTGCTCCAAGACATGGCCGCACTAAGCTGCTATACACACTGTTCCAAGACATGGCCGCACTAAGCTGCTATACACACTACTCCAAGACATGGCCACACTAAGCTGCTATACACACTACTCCAAGACAGTCAAACTCCTACATCTGAGACTAGGAGGAGACACAAACCTGCTGCTCAGACAGCACCTTGTCGGACCTAATCATTTCCAGCTGCTGCTGCAGGGAGTCCAGGTTGGAGCGGTACACTGACACCTGCTCCTGCTTAGCAGCTAGGGCCTGCCAAGAAAGAGTTAAAACATAGAGAGAGTTTGCGCGAGTATGAATACCCATAGTATGAATAGCATGACTAGTATGAAGACCCATGACATATACGTTGTTCTTCTCTTGAATCACAATGGTATTATGCTCTGTTTGGAAAACACACTCCTCACCTCCTTTGCATTTGTCACCTCCACGTCAGCAGCTAGGAGGCCAGCTTCCAGCTCTCTGATGCGAGCAGCCCTCACCTCCTCCTCTGCTGCCTTACCACAAGCCTCGAGCGCCTCCTTCATCTCTGTCACAGTGGCCGTCAACTCTGAGATCTTAGCCTCAAGAGTCAGGATGGTGACCTGCATCCGCATCATCATCATCAAAAGTCATGTTTTGGGGGACAAGAAGAGTGGATACAAGGTCAGTCACAACATGTTGTCTACACCCTACATGTACTGCCTTTTCTCTACACCCTACATGTACTGCCACATAACAGACCAGGATTGGCAATTGTACCATCCCTCACAGGCTGCAACCTCTTCACTGCCCAGCCCCTCACCTGCTGCAACCTCTTCACTGCCCAGTCCCTCACCTGCTGCTCTTGCACCTCTTCACTGCCCAGTCTCTCACCTGTTGCTCTTGCACCTCTTCACTGCCCAGTCTCTCACCTGTTGCTCTTGCACCTCTTCACTGCCCAGTCTCTCACCTGTTGCTCTTGCACCTCTTCACTGCCCAGTCTCTCACCTGTTGCTCTTGCACCTCTTCACTGCCCAGTCTCTCACCTGTTGCTCTTGCACCTGCTGCTTTGACCCATTTAGTAGAGTCTCAACCTCCACCTTATCTTTGCGAACCGTCTCCAGATCCTCGCGGCTCGATGCCACCTATCAGGATACATACATTATCATAGCAGAGGTGTGATATTTGAATATGGCTCTAGCAAACATTAGCAAGCACCCAGTAATCTGTTACAGCCTGCAAGAATCTAGATAACTGCAGAATCCAGCAGCTGATGCTTTTAAGCAACGCTTGCAATCTGCTCCTATAAATTTATTATGCATTCAAGTTCTTCAGCAATCTCTTCTGCTGCAATGCATTCATATGATTTCTCCACAGACATGGAGACCATGCATGGCTCAGACATGGAGACCATGCATGCCTCAGATCCAACAGCCCCTTGACATGTCACCTGTCTGTTTGCAGCTGAAATACTGTCATGGAACAATGTCTGCTGGGTGTCATAAGAGGCTTTCAAGCGCGCTAACTCTGTTTCAAGGGCAGAGACTTTCACATGCTGCTCCTCCATTGCTAGGCGGTGGGATTCGGTGCTAAGAGATGGGAGATAAGGAAGCAGAAGCAGGTGCGATCAAATATCAAGATAAAGGGTTTTGAGCTACTGGTTTCAGAGCTCTAAAATCTAGGTGCAAATTCTGGAAGTGCTGAGTAGGGTCCCCGAGATAAGGAGCTGACTCAGGGAGAGAGATGTATAAATGAAGTGACCAGACTTTATTGCGAAGATTGAGTGATGAGATGTACAATCACTTTACATGACAGCTGCTCTTTTTCATATCCCACCACAATCAGTCTAGCTCCCATCCTTATCAAGCAGCCTTATTCATATCCCACCACAATCAGTCTGTCTCCTATCCTTATCAAGCAGCTTTATTCATATCCCACCACAATCAGTCTGGCTCCCATCTTTATCAAGCAGTCTTACGACATCTCCTCCTTATCCCTACGCACCTCATTTTGGCCGCCTTCTGCTCTGTCAGAAGCTCGACAGTCAGCCTGGCTTTCTCATTGCCCAGCGCTGTGAGCTCCGCATTTGCACGGTCCAGCGAGGACCTAGTCACCCCAACATCTGCTTCCAACACCACGCACCGATGTGACTGCTCACTCACCTGAGATACAGTAACACCCCATCATCACACAATCTTGACCACAACACTCATTTGAACTGTGTGTACTTTCCTGACAGCCTCCTAACAGTTCAAACTGTGTCTTTGAGGTCAGCGAAGAGAACTGATGTTTTTTTGAGATGCCTTAGAAAACCAAGACAACAGTGAGGGGCAGCCTCACTCTGATCATCAAGTTTATGACGTCCATGCATAAGGGGTTGTGTGGACTCACTTTAGCCTGCAGCTCCTCAACCTGCATCTTCATGTCCACCAGTCTATGCTGCAAGCTTTGATGAAGTCCCTCAGCTCTGGCACGATCCATGGTGAGCACCTGAGAAGCAACCAGGTGTGGCTAAGGCAAAGCCTGAGAAGCAACCAGGTATGGCTAAGGCAAAGCTCAAACTACACGTCATGATGCTCTTCTCTCTTTGTAGTACCACAACAACATGCATAGAATCTTCTCTGAAATCTAGAGATACCAGGATGTTAAGCATTATGGCATGCAGCTGCCTCATGAAGAGCGATCGTTGACGCATGCATGATGGGCAACACCCTTCCTGAGCCTTGCACCTGCAATTGCTTCTGCTCTGTCGCCAACTGTGCGCTGAGGTCAGACACTCTGCGCTCACTGTCAACCAGATGGCGTGCATGGTGCTGTGCCTCTGAGGATGCTGTTACCAGTTTCTCCCTCAAATCCGACACCTGATATGAATCACGCAGACAATCAAGTCCACACATTCCATGCCAAAGTCCACAATCACGCAGACAACCAAGTCCACACATTCCATGCCAAAGTCCACAATTACGCAGACAACCAAGTCCACACATTCCATGCCAAAATCTACAATGACACACATTCTTCTGCATGAGTATGAGATATTGTTTATCCCTGACTGGCTTCTTGTCTTTTAGATGTTACCTGAGCCTGTAGCTCAGATGCAATCCGGCCAGCTTCCTCCCTGGTAGTGGAAAGCTCCCTCTGCAGAGCCTCCACAGCCTCAGAAGAAAGTCCAGAAGGAGCACCTGCCGGAGATCCTGATTCTTCTCTTCCAGTGCTTGTGTCCCCGCCTCTCAATGTGCTGACCTGTTGCTGCAGCTCCGCCATCTGAGTCTTGAGAGCCGTGATGTACTTTGTGGACTCCTCAGCTGCTTTAGTTAACTGATCAATGAGGTGGCGTTGCTCTGCAGCTTCTGACTGAAGGACAGCCTCTTGGGCTTGCCACTCAGACCTGAGCTCTACTCGCACCTAGAAGCAGAATGAGGGTGCGCAGGGGTGTTGAACGAGTGAAGGGCATAATATTTTGTGGGCTGAAAGTTGTGATGTGCCAAATACATTATTTTTAAAGAGCCTGGGACACAGGTTGTTACAGTATGGTTACAAGAGGAGATTCTTTTTCCTCACCTCTGACTTTGACCTCTCATTTTCTGCACTGAGTTGCCTCACCAAGCTCAAGAGCCGCCTTCATAATCAAGGCAGAAAGGAGAGGTATCAATTTTAGACTAATTTAAAATATGCCAAAAAAGAATATAGAGCACCAGAACTGGTTTGAAGGTTTACTCTATGACTGTGGCCTCGCTTGCAACAATGGATTCAGTGCAAGGTACACCTGTTCTGCTCGATGAGCTCTGATACAGAGCGGTAGGTTACTAAGCGGGAAGAGATCACGTCTGAGGAGTTGAGCGGCTGATCGGAAGAAGTTAGTTGTTCAGCACTCAGATATCCATTCCCGGTCACACCAGACGACCCAGGCGTGCTATAGGTGGAAGTAGGAGGAAGTGGATCACCACGAAGTCGCTGAACTTCCGTCAAAAGCTGTGCAACCTGAAAAGAGGAGTGTAGGAATGGGATTGAAGAATTGTGCTGGTCAGGAGGAGGAGGAGGAGGCTTTTGAACTGAGGAGTAGTCTACATGCTACTTTGCACTCATTAGAGATGAAATTCTGACTGGCCTTCTTACCTGCTGCTGTAGGTCCTTGGCTGCCTGCTCAGATGCTGTCTTCTCACGCTCCATGCGCTCACATTCTGATGTCATTCGATTCATTTGTTGCTCCAGCTGACTTCGTCCCTCAGTTAGTTGTTGTATCGAGTCCTGTGAGGATCCAAGTTCTTATAGTTAGCGGATGAAGAAGATCAAGATCCAGAAGCAGATGAAGGAGATCAAGATCCAGAAGCAGCAGAGGTCATTTATATCTTTTGTTACACTATGTCAGAAGGAAGCCTTGCAACAAGGCCAGGCCCGCTCATCTCACACACCTGCAATGCTGTACATGTCTGAGCCAGGCTCTCCCTCTCTGTCCGCTCCCTTTCCAGACTGCTTGCCTTGGCCTTGATTTCCACTGCAATCTGCTCCAAGTAACCTTCAAGGCGCCTGACTTTGCCGCGCTCATCAATCCAGGCATCATGCTGCAACACGAACAGCATGTCAACTTGCCTGTCCACAAGAGCTAAACATTGCTCCTGGAAGACTTTCAGGACAACCATGTTGTGCAAAGGGCACTGACATGCAGGTGGTGAGCAACTCTGGTCACAGTATTTGCAAAAGAAATGGCGAGGAATATCTGGAGGCACCTCCCTACTTCTCTAAATATCTGGAGGCAGTATCTCCCTACTTCTCTAAATATCTGGAGGCAGTATCTCCCTACTTATCTAAATATCTGGAGGCAGTATCTCCCTACTCTAAATATTTGGAGGCAGTATCTCCCTACTTCTCTAAATATTTGGAGGCAATCTCCCTACTTCTCTAAATATCTGGAGGCAGTATCTCCCTACTTATCTAAATATCTGGAGGCACCTCCCTACTTCTCTACATATCTGGAGGCACCTCCCTACTTCTCTAAATATCTGGAGGCAGGCACCTCCCTACTTCTCTTAACATCGTCGGCTATCACCTTTTGTCAATACTTGCTGAATGTGTGAAATGCAACTTACTAACTCGCTGAATGTGTGAACTGCAACTTACTAACTTGCTGAATGTGTGAAATGCAACTTACTAACTCTTGAGAATAACATAGACAGAACCACAGATACACCTGCTGCGCCATCATCATTGCTTACCACTCCCTCTCCCGAGTTCGGTAACTTACAACTTCTGTGTACTTCCGATAAAGCTCAGCATGACCCCTGCCCTGGCTCAGAAGCAGGCCTGGCGTACTGCCTGGTGGTACAGCACTGCCTGGAGGAAGCAGACCCTCCTCCTCAGGGCCCCCACTAACCCCTCTGTTTGGGGTGCCTGGCTCATCCTGATTCACGCCATCAGTAGGTGCACCTTGGAAGAAGAGCCCTCCTCCAGGGGTCATGGCAACAACAAGGTCTGCACAACAGGATTAGTGACAGCTACTGCTTAACTATTAGGGTGGAACAATGAAAGACCAGCAATTACATCTACAGATATGGGTCGACAGGTATCCTGTACAGCATGTTCTTGATTAGGATTGAGCCAAAGAACATGCGAAGCCACAGAGAAATTTTTTAACATACGCTGTAAACTGCTGCATCAGCCATTCCTCACTTTCCAGTACTGCAGTGCTTATCTTCCTCACCTTCCAGTACTGCAGTGCTTATCTTCCTTACCTTCCAGTACTGCAGTGCTTATCTTCCTTACCTTCCAGTACTGCAGTGCTTATCTTCCTTACCTTCCAGTACTGCAGTGCTTATCTTCCTTACCTTCCAGTACTGCAGTGCTTATCTTCCTTACCTTCCAGTACTGCAGTGCTTATCTTCCTTACCTTCCAGTACTGCAGTGCTTATCTTCCTTACCTTCCAGTACTGCAGTGCTTATCTTCCTTACCTTCCAGTACTGCAGTGCTTATCTTCCTTACCTTCCAGTACTGCAGTGCTTATCTTCCCCGACCCTACAGCGGATCGGATGGCCTGTTTGAGTGCAGACAGCTCGTCGCGTAATTTCTTGACAACTTCCTGATAGGCACTTTGCTGCTCCTCGCTGGCAGCCTGCATCTGCTGTTGCATGACCTCGGAGCGCTGCAGCAATTAAACAACATGTTGAAGGTCCCAGGCTACCAATGTAATGTACAATTAATGACCCTCTGGGTGTGAGACATCACACTTAGTTTCATTTGTCACCTCGACATCTGAAGATATGGCTGCTAACCCAGACTGCATAGCCTCTAACTCCCTGGCTTTCTCATCGCGGTTTTTCACTGCTTCATCAACCATGGTCAGGTACCTCGCCGTCTGTCAAAAGAGAGAGAACAGGATCATTTTTTAGTGTCCTTGAGGGCCAGAAGCCCAAGCAGCCTATGTGGAACATACTTAAAAAATTGAACAGCCCTGATGATTACAAACATGTGATCATGCAACCACATACACAAATACATGTTGTAACATAACCACAACACATAATATTTATTAAGCCAGTCCAAGTTGGAGGAGGAATGCTGTCAAGTCCTGACCTGTCTGTTGTAGTGCTCCTCAGCATCCACAAGCCTGCCCTCCACAGTAGATGTCTCCCTTAGAAATATTACAGTGAGTTTCTCGCATGGACATCAAAAAGAGATTGCGGAGAGCTAAGGTAAAACAATTCCCTGAGGGCATGTACCTTACAGTATGGCCCTGACAGCATGTACGTAACAAAGCATCCCAGACAAGCCTAGAATGACCCACTAAGCAGAAGTTCTCCACTCGTTGCGCACCTTCTTGATTCCTGAAGCGCAGACTCTAGATCCTTTACTCATTGCGCACCTCCTTGATTCCTGAAGCGCAGACTCTAGATCCTTTACTCTTTCTTGAAGCTGCGAGCTCAGAGCCTCACTTAATCCTTTCTCATACTCAAGACTGCTTAGCCGCTGACGCAAGCTAAGAGACTCTGCTGAGGCCACCTGCAATGAGATGACAAAGGCCTGTTCAGCGAATGCTATTTGTAACCAAGGACAGAGAGTCCAAGCACAGAGGTTCTTCCCGTGTTCAGCCATACTTGATATCACTTGCTTGTGAAAATGACTGGTGACTATTAGCTGTCAACGCTGTGCCATACAACTCAAACACAAATAATCAAGCACACCCGGTCTCACAACCCATGCGCAAATCTAATTACAATGACCAGCCCTAAAAATCCATGCACAAATTGTGTGGCAAATATCTCGACGTAACCCAGTGCGCACCATATTCTGCTCCAAGAGAGACCTTCCCTTCGTCTCCAGCTCCTTTTCGAGGAACTCAACCTTTGATTTCATGAATTGTTGCGTCTGCATGCAGAAGTGCATTCCCACATGTGGATCAGAGGCTATGAAACCAAGGAATGCAAAAGAAACTGAAAAACTCAAGGGCTATGCACAGTGTACCTGCTCATACTGAGTCTGCAATAATTCCAAACGCTTCTTGGTGTCCACATCCTTAACTGCTTCTTCCAACTCAGCAACCCTCAAGTTCAGCTGATCTCTGATAAGTTGCAGCTGAGCCACTTGCGAACTTGAAGATGCTATAATTTCATCCTTTGTACTGACAAGGCGACGTAATTCATCACGCTCTCTAACCAAAGCTTGCACAGATTTTTGAAGCTCTTCAATGCGGTCTTGTCGATTCTTCAGCTCCATGTTCCTTTGTTCTACTTGCAGCCTTTCCTGCACATGCAATAAGCATATATTTTAGAGTCAGTGTACCTCAAATTAGGTACATTTGAAAGGCTCCAAACAGTAAATTTTTAAGTTTACATTTTGGATAGAAGCTTCCTCAGCTTGCCAGCGCTGTATCAGAACATCTTTGGACTGTAATTCTGCTGTCAATACCGAGCGCTGTGCCTCGAATTCCTGTAGGTACACACATCCAATTCGTAGGGAGCTGATGAATATGTTATGCAACAACAAAAACATCGTAATTCCTACCTGGATAGCTACACTGTAAGCCAACTCTCTCTCTGCAACCTGCAGGGACGTATCATTCATCGTGTTGGCGGGTAGATCATGCAATCGTGTTATCAGGCCACAAATGTAATACCTCAGCCTCTGCCTGTCGAAGGGCTGCCTCCAAGGCAGCCATGCGATGAGAATCGCTTGTGCTCATAATTTAATAGGAATTTAAGCTACCACTGCATATGTGCTCCTGAACTCAGGCATTTGAACTGATCAGATGTGACTTGTGACATAAACGATCATGAGTTACGGTATTGATCTGTCCTCTTAATAACCAAACTCTTCTGCTACGGTTCCTCAGCTACATCGCATACTACATTTTATGCACTAATCCTTAGGCTGCAACATTCCTATTTGCTGAGTACAGAAAGCTCATGTCGCAGGTCATTCCATGCATGAGCTCCGACTTACCTTCAAAATTTTGATTGTTGGACGGGGCACTGTACCTTACAGTCCAGGGGGATGCACGCTTTTGAACCCTTTTGTACTAGCTTTTACACTTTGAAAGGCATGTCAAGAGCCTAGCAGTGATTTCTACAGTATTTCTGGGGATCTAGCAAAAGATTCCGGAGTCTTTTAACAAGGGGTGAAAGGCCAATTAACTTCAGAGATAACTGGTTTCTTGCGATATGTATTTAGGTATCATGTTTTAAATCGACATCTGAAGGTAATCTCTGTTCACAATGTTTTTAGGAAGGAGGTTGCAGAGGTTTCAGCAAGAGATTGTTTTGACTCTGCTCCTGTCCAGTAGTTGGAAGGTGTTAAGGACAACTATGCTTTCAGCAGATCTTTGCTCAAAGGATGTAGACAAATATGCCTGGCCAGCAAGATTCATCAGTTACGGAAGTTTTCCAGTCTCCAAGACAAGATGCCCCCATTTACCCCATTACTAGCATCAACATTAGATTTCTCTGCAAAACCTCTGAGTCTTAATAAATAGCATTCAGCAACTCAAAAGCAACATCCAAGTTCTGGAATGTCTGACAGCAAATATACATGCATTTAGGATTCTGAACATGTTGCAGTCATTTTTTTGCCACTACACCCCTCTTCTTAAGCTTGGCCCATGATTCATGTGCCTCATCTAGATATCCTGTGCCCAGGCCTGCTTTGCAAGCCTTGATCAAGCATTTGTCTAGGGTGAAAGCATCCTTACTGTAGCTACCATGTCTTTTGTTTGAAATGTACATCATGAATGTACATGCATTTGTACATTACTTGCATCCTGCAATTTTGAGTAGTGTAAAATCTTGTGTTGTAACTTGTACATAAATTTGTCTCTAATAACAAAAAGAACCACAGCCCAACCCATGCGGGTCCCTCATGTGTTAATAATTCCTTTGCACCTTCAGGAGACAAAAAGCCTCCTGAAGTGAGAGCATCTCATGCTCGTAGTCTATCTTCCCCTGTCAGCTCAGTTTTTATTTGGCGATGTATAGCATGAGTGCCTCATTCTTGATGTTACACAAATGTGCGGGAAGTGCTGCAGTACATGTTGCTAAGCAGCACGGAGTTTTGGTATTAGGAGAAATGTTGGTGTAAACCAGAGCCAATGCTATTGAAGACCAAATCAGATCAAAAGATTCCTAAAAAAGGTTCCCAGGATTATCACACAAATTCGGAAGTATTTGCATAGTTCCAACCCTAAGGTTGTATATCACTTTACAAATCACTTGGGACAGAGGACCAGAGGACCAACTGGATCATTGCAATATTGTCCGTGCTACTACTAGAATGATAATTTAGAGAGGAGTAGCACTGTCATAAGAAATGTGACAAGGCAAGGTGCAAGACCTGAGGAGATGACAGCATGTATGGTAAATCAGGGAGAATAGGGAGCTTGCCCACGTCAAAGGACGCTCATTGGTACTCACAATGCAAAAGACTATGTAATCAAAGACGCAACATCTGTGTACTGAACATCAAGCCCACTTCCCTGCCTATCTAAAAGAAATGACGACATTCAATCAACAGCCACACAAGCGCTTGAAGGAAGCGAAGGTTACAAGTGCTGAATGATAGTGCCTAAATTTAAGCCCAAAACATTCTTGCATGATGTTAAATTGCAGGAACACTCCTTTAATTCAGATGCTATGCGTTCTGTATTGCGGGTCACATAATTGCTGACATAGAGTAAAATAGGGGTCACATCAGCTGAGCATGATATCAACATTGATATGCCCAGCGTCATAAACAACTTAAAAAGGTTACGAAAGTGGAGCATATCACCACATTCGTCCTTATTCCTCAATAATCTACCAGAACACATCCTCACGTCTCCCACACAACTTGTTAGCTTCATGCTTCCGCAATGCTGCAGAAACCACTTACAAGACCAGAGCAGAGAGGACAAGAGAACAGCTGAGTCAGCAACTGACACTCAATAAGTTGCCTAAAACAACCTGCACACACCCCATGGCGACATGGAAGAAGGGATACATGGCATGCATGTGCCTCTCCTCTAAGCCCAGACATGGCAATTTGAATGCGCCCATTGCTGCTGTTGGGCATCGCCAGAGTCGTTTTCCCAGCAGCTCCTGCTCCGCCACGGCCTGTCATCATGGGCTCCTGCTGAAGATAATAAGCACCGCTGCTGCTCCCTCCTCCCATGGGCATGCCCAAAGATGGGTTGTTCCAATCATGATGGTGATGTGGATGGTGCAGGCGAGAGGAGGCACTCCTGTTTGGGCTCAACTTTGCAAGCCGAGCTGCCAGACGGGAGCGTCCTGCTTCACCTGCGCTCATGTACAAAGAGCTCAGATTCACTAACACAGTGCACCTCATGAGACGTCTCATTTCATAAGAGCATCAGACAATGAAGCTCATTTGAGCCTTAGAACAACATTTAAGGTACAACACCTGGTCAATAACAGGCTTCCTTGACACATAAGTACAGCAGCAACCTAGCATGAAGGTCATCCCTGATCACTATGCACAAACATATTGCCTCCTCACCCTGTGCACCTTCACTGTAAGGGATATTGTGATGATGCTGGTACAGGTTGTGCAGGAAGGAGAATCCTGGGGATCCTGTGGGTGGTGAGTAACTGTTGTAGCCCTGAAGCACTGGTGGGGGGTTAGTATCATGTTGAACACTAGAGGCAGACCGTCCTGCATGACCAGCCGTATGCTGGAAGGCTGCCTGCTTTCTTGATATAGGAACAGAGGGTGGTAATGTTTGGCATGGTGCAGGGTGCGAGGACAAATGCTTCACTTGTAGTATTGAGGTCATAGGGGGAGTTCCATGTTGGGAGGGCACGCCCATGTCAGAAACTGAGCGGCGTGTAAACAGTCCTGCTGCCATGTCAAAGACTGCCCTGGCTGTGTTGACAGGCCCTGAATGGTGTGAACCTGAGTGGTGGGTGCATGACTGCCTGAGTGTGTAGATACACTCTTTCAGGGCCAAGGCAAGGTGTAGCTTCAAGGCAGAGCCGGCGAGCTCAGCAAGGGTGGGGAGGGGACGCTGCTCTCCACCATCCAGCAAGCGCTGTGTGTTGCTTCGTGAGCGGGTGGCCTCGATGTACATATGGGCTCCTCTCAGAGACCCTTGTTGGCTGGTATCAGCTGAAGGAGGAGCTGTCACAGAGAAGACATCAACTGATAGGGGCGGTGTACCTGCTGCCTCAGGCTGATCTGCGGTACAAGGCATAGTATCAGGTGCAGGGTCCAAAGACTCCATAAAATCAAGCGCATCAGCAAGTGGGGCACCAGCACCTGATGCCACGGTCTTGTCTGGCGCATGGCGGGCAGCATTCGCAGCTGCAACCTTTTGAGCAGCTGCTGCAACTGCCAGAGAATGTGCTTTCTGGGCACCTACAGAGCCTCCAGGGCCCTCTTCCAGGCTGGTGCCAGGATGTGCTATAAAGGCAAAAGTCGTCAGGCTGAACGAGGGGTGCAAAATTGTGGCTAAGTCTCTGCGGTACGTCCCGTAATGCAAAGGCAGATTTCCATGTTTGTCGAAAATGAGTCGCGGGTCTGGTCCAGGAAGGATCCGTAGGGATGGACCCGTAGGGAGATGACCAGGAGTATGCCTCGATGTGACCTGGGCTGTACTGCTGGCCCCCACCACCTGTTTTCACATGATGAGAGAAGCGGGGTTGCAAAGAGTACAAAACTTAAAAAAATACAACTTCCTGCTGAAATACTGTGCCCCAGCAAGCGTTGTTTACAACACCAACTACGACAGTAGACACATGTCAAGGCATAGCAGATCATAGCATCATCAATAGCTAGCAGATACATGCTGAAGACCTACATCGCAACATAGCAAAACACTCCTCCAATTACGGAAGATGAATTTACTCTAGTTGAGTACTAGTTGCACAGTTTGCTGAAGATATCAAGGGGATGACTGAGAACCTTAACGTTACAACTTACATGATGCATAAGTAGAAGCATGGCAACATCCTTGTATCCTGCAATTGCAGCAACGTGCTGCAAGTAGAAGAAAGAGCTGTCATTTCAGTCACAAAAGAAAGAAGTGTCATAGCTCTATCTACATCAGGTTTGTTATATCTTGATTGGATTCCAGCTTCACTTACTAATGGCGTGCTGCCTGGTTGAAAGAGCAGCATTTGTCGTGGCAATGTGTTTTCTTTGCTGCACATGTCTAGCTCAGTGGTGGAGCAGTACATGTCAGCACCATTATCCAAGAGCTCGCTTACACATTGCGTGTCTCCCACTGCAGCTGCGTAATGAAGTGCTGTCATTCCAGTCTTTGAGCAGGTACTCATGTACCTACACCAGAACACATTGAAGACAGGATGCTTATGATTTCAGTTATGATTTCAGTTATGCGGGTTTCTGAGTTTCTTTGCAGTTTGGTTGCTACCTCATGATAGATTTCCTCAGGGCACTATCACAGAGAAGACTGTTTACATCTTGAACCTTTAAAAACATATAGGAGAAAAATTATGGTAGACTGAAGCTTCCTTTACAAACTTCATTGTCTCAGTCATGCTGGTCAGCCTTACCTAAAGCTTCCTATACAAACTTCATTGTCTCAGTCATGCTGGTCAGCCTTACCTAAAGCTTCCTATACAAACTTCATTGTCTCAGTCATGCTGGTCAACCTTACCTGACACGCTCAGTTTCATTCCCAATACTACCCAGCAAGACCCTCAAAGTTTTAGGACCATTGTAATGTCCAGCGGCAGCTTTAGGGACAGGCGCGCTCAAGGAGCTAGTGGGAATATGACTGACACCAGCTGGAGGGCCTGATTGGATTGTACCAGCAACTGTGGACATTTGGTGATTGTGGTGGTTTACAGGCTTTGGAATTGGGGTAGATGGCATACAAGCCACATGAAGCACTGTAAGGCCTTTCTTGCCATGAACCTGCCAAATACTTGATCCCTATTTTTTCAAAGAGAGCACAGGTCAAAGGCGTGAGATTCCACCAAAGCTTTTGTGAAAGGAAAATATTTTATTTTTTTAGACTAGGTATCTGTTTCATTGCTTTGCATCAGTGACAGTACAGTGTCCCTAACAGTGTCCCAGCACCGACCTTCTGGAGGAGCAGAGAGCACATGTTAGAGTGTCGTAGTTGAGCAGAAATCGAGAGTGCGGTTCGTCCTTTGTCATCAGTTTTCCCCAGCAAGAGTTTCAGAAATGCAGATCGAGTTATCCTCACACCAGGATGAAGACCAGATGAACTCTCTGTCATTTGAAAACATCGTTGCACCCCCGGATCTGCTGACAGCGACTCCCAGCAATGCTCAATTTTATCGAGCAGCAAATTCATTGCCCTGTAGTTTGATGGTTCAGAGGCTCCACTCGCGACAACGTGAAAAATCGTACAACCATTCATATATTGTTTACCAATCACCGCCTGCAATTTACACTGCTGACTTAATTACGGCCCCATTCAGTGTAAAATTCGTACTTGGACTTCTCTTACCTCTGGTCTGCTTTGCAACTTTCCAAATATACGGCTGTCAGAATGCTGTTCTTCATATTTGGAGCTAGCACTCAGACATATACCCATTTCAAAAGTGCTAAATGATTCAAGAATGTAATGAATGATGAGATCTCATAAGCACACGACTCGGATATTATTTGCACCTGATAAATAGGCAGAGAAGGCTGCGTTCTGCAGAGCCATGGTGTAAAAATAGTTCTCCAACATTGATGACTAAAAAGTGTGAATCGGGCTTGATGAAATGCGCGATCAGGCGCGATGTACGACAGTGCGATATAGTACGCGAGACTTATTACAGGGAAATATGTCAGCCGCAGGTAATCATAGAAGTGAAATAATAAAAACAGCTATTATCAGGGAGTGCTGTTGTATTCCAATTTCCAGAACCCTAGTGCCCAATGCAAATCGTAGGCAATCCTGAAATCGTCATTGCAGCCTCTCCATGCTTAGCCTAGTACAGATTCATCTGTTACGCTCTGCAAGGGTTATGATTCTGCGTGACCTAACGAAACCAAACAAATGCATCCTAGAAACTGGTTTACCTCTTCTGGATGCATGAAGAAAAAGAGAGACAAAACATCACCGAGATGGGACGCAGTCTCAGAGGCGCAAAGCATCATTATCAGTATTTAGAAAATAGGGAGCTTAATGTCAGCTAGAATTTGTGCGTCCTGGCCGTTGGAGCCGCATGCACTGAATAAATTGAAGATGTGCCTACTTGTGTTATTGAATGATTGATTACTCTGTTGGGAACTGATATTAGTATCAAATATCAAGCCCATCTTTAAAACAAAGATTTCAACGAGAAAAACAGTTTGCTGTATGTATTTTTTCTAGAGGTTCAGAAAACAGAAAACCAGACCAACACTAAGGATAACATAATCCTTATGCCTCTCTTGCAACCTATCATGTCTTGCTGCACCCACTAATTGACGACACCACTCTCCAGAGCAGCTAAACGCCGTGTGTATGCACGAAGGACTAAAACACGTTTCCAAGAAAACTCATGGACCCTCCATTACCCTCTCCTACCGCTTCTTGTTACCACCAGGCTGTCCTTCCAATGTGATTCCACCATCTGGGCCTTCTGGGACACCACGCTTGATGCCTCTTCCACCGCCAGCAGATACCGCCGCCGCCTCTTCCTTCTCCTCCTCTGCCAAGCCACCCTCCGCGGAAAGCACCTTCTGGGTGGCTTCTGCAGCTGCAGCATGGGCTTGTTGTGCAGCTTCTTCAGCTGTTGCAGAAGCAATCGGAGGCCCTGGCGGCTCATTGGTTCCCCCATATCTTGAAACAAAATGCAATAAATTTGCAACTTTATTGCTCATTTCAACATCACTACAGCTTGTTGCGCTCACAGCAAGTTCACCAACATTTTCCTTACAAGATGACTATACTTCACATGTTTCATGTTCACACAAAGGCACTCACCTGAGCTGGTTCAATGCTAGTGCAGCTTCGCTATCTGCCTCTGCCCCACCCTCTGTCCTCCCCACCACCACCATAGCAGCAGTACCTCCCTCATCCCCCTTCACCTCTGCTCTGTCACCATTGGCCTCACCAGAACCTGTCACACTTTCTTGCTTCATTGGCATCTGCTGCTGATCCAGCTCTGAGGATGCTTGCATCAGCTGCTGCGCTGCTGCTGCCAGCTCCTGTTCTGTGTACTGTTGGAGCTGTGCATCTGGACCATTCCCTCCACTGCCTTGCTGCTGCTGTAACTGCTGGAACAACTCCTGCTGAACAGCTTGTGCCAGCTGATAAGCAGCCAGTTCCATGGTCTGATTGTGCTGCTGTTGCTGCTGGAACGCTGCAGCAGAGCTTGGGTCCAAGTTCAATGGTGGTTCTGGAGCAAGCGTGGATCCAGGAGCAGCTGTACCTGTACCAGAAAGAAGCGAGCCGTACAAGATGCGCATCTGCTCCTCCAGTGCAGCGCCATCAGCTGCGCTCATAGTTCCGTTTGCAAAGCTGGCACCTAATGCAGCCACTGCAGCAGCCGTGTTGGGACTGGGTGGACCACCTCCTCCACTACCTGGAACACCATTGCTGCCACCCTGAGGAGGAGGAGTGCCCCTGGATGAAGCAGCTGCCATGGCAGCAGCTATGGCAGCTGCTTGCTCTGCACCTCCGAGTCCCCCTAAACCAGCTAGGCTGAGGAGTTGTTGCTGTTGTTGCTGCTGTTGCTGAAGCATGAGGTGCTGCTGCTGCTGAGTTGAAACAGCCTTGCTGGGGGCATTAATGCGATTGAATGAGGAGGCTAATTCCATCATGCTAACAATGTACCTGGTGCAAAATGTGAAGGGCGTGTACATGTTAGAGAAAGCTCAGCATTAACCAGACTTGATTTTCCATTTAATGAACAATAATATTGCAATTTCAGGGCATATTATAATCAGGGAATCCTAGAAACAAGGCTGGGAAATGTTTACATTCAGGTCGTAGTCTTTTAATATCATAAAATCTGGCCACCAGTTAAGATCAAGCAGTTGCCTTTAATGCCTCCCTCTCCTTCTGCCTGCTGATAAACTATGTGTCATGACATCAGTTTTTACTGAACTCTACTGTAGGCCTAACCGCTGTGTGGTTACTTCTTAAAGCATGTTCTGACGTACTTGCGAGCCTCCTCACGATTTGAAGACGGCATGTGTCCCATCAGCTGCCCATCCCTCCACAGGCAAGCATTGACCATACCGTTCAGTGGAGTCGAGTACAGCACTCCAAGCACACGTGTCTCTATGTGAGGGATCTGCAGCATCAAAGATGAAGATTGAAAACATAAGGAAGGAGAGTGAAAAAACATTTAAGGAAGGAGAGGAGAAGGAAAAGAATAACATGGCCAAAATGGAGGGGGCAACTACTTAATGTCCGTCTTAGAAAGGCATCAGATATCATCAAGACTGATTGTTAAGCTGTGTATTGCAAGTGGATGATGTAAAGACTTTGGGAAATGGTGCTGAACTTACTATGCTGTCCAAAACTGCTCCTTCAGGCAGAGCTTTCTCGATCTGGTCCACAGATGTCCACATGGCAGCCTCAGACCCCACACCCCCACTACCTTGACCAACACCAGGACCTCCTGCTGCACCTCCCACACTGAACGCTTGCTGAAGCATGGACTGCAGGGCTGCATTGGGGCTCAGTTGTGTCCCAGCAGCTGATCCAGTGCCTGCTGCATTGCCACCTTGCTGCTGTTGCAGACTGGATGCCAGGCGAGACATTTCTCGCTGCTGCTGCACCTCCCAGTCTTCGTCATCACCTGCACTGCTGTTGTCACCACTGCCGCCCGCTGCACCTCCTGCCACTGCAGCTTGGGCTGCGCCAGCTGCTGCCATCATTCCCATCATGCCTGCTGCTCCTCCCATGTTCCCCATAAGCGCACCCATCATCCCAGAAGCAGTCAGACTAGCCACCAAGGCAGCAGGGGACATTGGTGTATTTCCTCCACTGCCACCCCCCATGCTACCTCCAGGAGTGATGGGGATTCCATTTCGCTTTGTGGGCTTTGCCCGGATCTTCCTGTTGGGATCTTGAGCTTCAATCAGCTTGTCATTGACTACTTTGTCCTGGATTACGTTGCCCTCAGCATCGGTGTATAGACTGAGCTCAAAATTGATCTGACATTATGTGAAGGGAGAGAGACTTTAAATTTTCCATTCAATATGCCTATTCAACAAGTTCGCATGGGCTAATCATGGACGTCGTATGTACCGAATGCATCACCTTCAAATTTACTCCTCACCTTTGCCTTTGAGCCTCGAACAATGAGGGCTGCTTTATCAAATGCAGTTGCTGCATCCTCTTCTATCGTGAACGTCCCTAGATGAATATGCTGCTTGGGGAAAGTTGCGAGAATGTCGAAGGTCGGATTTTTTATCAAGGACAAATATTTGAGTACGATGGTATGAAATTGACTTTTCTATGCGCGCGACAAAGGCTCACCTTTCCCCCAGTATTGATGACCGCTTGCCACTTGCGACTTTTCTTGTTGTATGTCACACCTCGGTACCTGCAACTCTCGTTGTTGTAGGAACAGTGTGAAGGTTCGAAAGGTGAGAGGGATGCCAGCTACCTGCTTGTCATATCCCTGGAGCCGCTTCCATCTTCGGCAATGGGACTGGTGAACATGTTGTGATCAAGAGATGACACATCCATCATTTGAGACATCTCTCCAGGATTCATGCAAATGTCTCGGAGACCACAGAGAAAACCAGGCTCTGAAAATTCTTGTAAGATTGAAAGTTGAAGTGCAAAAACTTCGATCTTCAACGAACCGCCAGTGAGAATGTCAACACATTAGAGCCCTTCACACAAAAGGGCTTGCCTGCACATTTTCGTCATATAACATTTATACGATCACGGAGAGTGGGCTTATAATCAATAGAAATTTGAGGATTAGAAATCGTAGACCCATGAGCTTGTTTGGAGATCTTCCTGAAGGGAAAAATGCTACAAGTAGCTCATCAGTCAGCCAGTCCTGGGCAGCACCCCAGCTGCAGCCTAAGATTCAGTCCAAAAAGCCAAGCAACTCAGTAGCCTTTGCTCCTGCGTCTGTACTTGCAAGAGCAGCTGGACGTGGAGCTGGCAGGTATACACTAACTCCAGTCAATGTAGTGTTTGCCTTGTAATTCTTAAACTTATGTCGAGATTGTTTAAAAGAATCTTTATGCAGAACTACTACGACCTCACTCTTTGAAGAAATATTTTGTGCCAGAGGAATGAGTACAAGGCTGTTTTAACTATGTCAAACCTGCTTTACATTTTTAAACTTTCTGGCACTCTCATGGAATTCTATGCTTTAGTTTTTAGAAAATTGTAGCATATGGCTATCCAACAATGATAGTTTTGCTGCATTCTCATTGCAGGTCTGGGGGTAGAGGCCCAGTCTCTGGTCGGGGCACAGCCTCTCAAAACCCTTCCGCTGCTGATGTAGTAACCGGCACCGCAGCAGATGGCATAACATCTCAAGCAATGTCAGCAGGGCACATGGTCTCCACCTCCAGCATATTCTCCATGTCTGGACACATTAAAGAGGAATATGATCCCATGCGTCCCAATGAGTATGAACAGGTGTTGTTTAGGATCATGTAGTGTATTCTATATTCAGAATTTCTGTTGCAGGAGCATCTGAAAATATACTCTGTCACTTGTGTGTGTGTGTGTGTGTGTATTTTAGTGTGCATACCTTAAGAGACCACGTCTTCTCCCTTTTGAAACCCTGTCATCTGCTTTACCTTACTCATCCAGGTGCTCAAAGAGCGAGAGCGCCGCAAGAAGGAGGCAGATGCTGAGGCCCAGAGGCAGGCCAAATTGAAGGAGCTAGATGCTGTGGTTGCACGCTTGACATCTCAGGACGGTGGGGCAGAAGCGGGTAGTGAAGAGGATCAACTGCAGAGGCGGGACCAGACACTCGGTATATCTGGGGAGGAGGCCTTTCTTCGAAGAGGAAAGCTGAGCAGTGGCCGGGGAGGGAGTGATGTGGATGAGGCTCCAAAGGGCATGACATTGGCTCAGAAGATGCTTGAAAAGATGGGGTGGAAAGAGGGTGAGCGTTAGAGAGGGCAAAAGACAATCACACTTTAATTGGGAGTATATCCTAAGACCCTCATACAATGAAGTTTTGTTTAAGCAAGCCTAGTTTATGTCTGATGGTTTAGGTGGGTTCTGGTCAAAATGTGAACATCACTTTCTGTGAATGAAATAGTTGATGCGGTTCTCTCAGCCCTGGTCTATGCATCATGTACAGGTGATGGGCTGGGTAAGAATAAGCAGGGCATGCAGACACCTTTAGTAGCCCAGAAAACGGATAAGCATGCAGCTGTCATTGTGAATGCTGAGCCCAGCATGCCATCCTCTCGGAATAGTGGTGGTGGTCTGAAGGGTTTGAACAGTAGGGTTTCATCTGACCTGGGAGAGCCCCCAGAGAAGAGAGCTCATGTAATGCCGGGGGCAACGCTCGTGGGGAAGCCTGCAAGAGTCATTTGCTTGAGGAACATGGTGGGTGTTCTCATGATTTATGTGATCATATCATTTTTATCTGGGATAAATTGAGGTTACAGAACAGCATTGTTTAAATCTGATCATTGTTTTGTCTGGTCAGAGCATGTCATTCAATTACTAGGTTCTACGTATAACAAGCCCTTAATTCAATAAATCTGTCAAATTTTGTTTCTTTGCCCTCAATTAACTTTCAATGGACCCATTCAGATGATTCAATCATGACATTTTGTGTACACTTCTGGCATATCGTGTAGGTATCCTTTAACCTTAAAAGTTATCATGACGATTCCTTCCTGTTCCTTATTACTTTGCAGACACCTCATCCATCCGTGATCTCTTCTGTGACAATGTCATCAAGGCACATCACTGCATTTTGTTTTATTTTATCTCTCTCTAAGCTCTCAAACATCAGAGATGATTACTGTGTGTGCAGGTTGGTCCTGGAGAGGTGGATGAGGACCTGGAGGATGAAGTGGGTAACGAGCTCACGAAATATGGTAATGTGACCAGCGTCATGATCTTTGAGGTCACAACACCAGGGTACTCTCCAGAGGAGGCAGTGCGCATATTTATACAGGTACTTGACTCAGACGACTGCTGTCCTTTTCTGTTTCTCACAGGGTGCTATGTGCTCTTTGCAGATGCTGTATTGTGCATCAAGCTCATGAGCAAGGGTCCATCGACCATTTAACAATCTTTGAGTACATGTATGGAGACACAACTCTGAAACACTCTCTTGTGTTTTATGCAGTTTGACAGAATAGAAAGTGCGACTAAGGCTCAGATTGATCTTCAGGTTTGTGAAGATTGTTGAACCATGATAATTTTCAAGAGAAACGGTGACCTGGAGTTCGTATCGCATAACTTTGATGGAAAGACTGGTGCTCTCATATGAATCAGAGCTTGCATGTCATCATCCCCTTCTCCCTTCAATCTGTCTGTGTTGTTTGAGAAGTGCTGCTCGCTGTGTTTTAGTACATGCCCTGCATGCATGTTACCTGTGACAGGGGCGTTTCTTTGGAGGGCGCAGTGTAAGAGTTGCTTTCTTTGATGAAGGGCGCTTTGAGAGGACTGAATTAGCACCTGCAGCTGGGGAATTTGAGTAGCTTGAAAGACATTTCCGTTTTTAAACTTGGTTCATGGAAATGTGGTTCTTTTGCTTTGACAGTGTTCTCATTATTGACTGAGACTTACCTTAACATCAAATCAAGGAAAATCTGAACCTAGGACATGAACAGTAAGTTTAGAACTAAAACCAAAGAGAATAGACAAAACCCTGAGACTACAACAGGCCCAACAGTTATTATAATTCCTAAAATGATTTCCGCACTTGCTGATTTCTGCAGAAAATGTATACATGAGGGAGTTCAATGCATGAGGTGCAAATTTGCTAGACAGCAATGCCAGGAAGAAAGCTGGAAAATATGGGACTTAAACATACCAGGCACATGGATGAGACTCGTGCTCAGAATTTCAAGCTTGCTTAAAAATGCAAGTTCGGTCTCATGATGAAAGTGAGCATGTAGTAATAATAACAATAGTAATAGAAAGCCGAAGCTTAGCTTGACGTAGATGACAGAAGAACTCTGCCGCACCGTTAATAAGCTAAGCTACAGAAATCTAAAGCACGGTGCACAGGCTTACATAGGTATGGTTTATGGAATTAACAAGCATTTACACTCTGAGTGAAAGACATGACATAACATATGTAAAGACGATCATAAAAGATTGGGGTGCAGCGCTCAAGAGAATACCCAAAATGTACTAAAACAGTACACGTCTTTATTCTGCATCCTGTACATGT
This sequence comes from Chlamydomonas eustigma, assembly GCA_002335675.1. Classification (NCBI taxonomy): domain Eukaryota; kingdom Viridiplantae; phylum Chlorophyta; class Chlorophyceae; order Chlamydomonadales; family Chlamydomonadaceae; genus Chlamydomonas; species Chlamydomonas eustigma. The sequence goes on along the minus strand of BEGY01000003.1, from coordinate 1,103,680 downwards.
TGGCAAGCCCGAAAATCGAAGATCGAAATTGCCTTAACACACAGCAGAACATCAAGAGTAATTTATAAAAAATGTCTTATCGTAAGACCGTAGTTTCTGCCCGAAGGGACCAGAAGAAAGGTGGAAAGAGCGGTGGTTTAACAGAAGAGCAAAAGCAGGAGATCCGCGAAGCTTTTGATTTATTCGATACAGATGGAAGTGGAACTATTGATGCCAAGGTCAGTGACCCCGCTGCCTTGCAGCTGTTGACCCGAGGTTGAATTCTTCAGGAGAACTCTTGTCATTCCTTTTCTACTTAAGGCCTCTTTAGAATTCATTTGTTGCATGTTCCTTGGTCCATAATGCATCTGCAATTGAGTCTGAATTCAACATGCTCAACGCGTTCTTTACTCAGGAGCTGAAAGTTGCTATGCGAGCTCTTGGCTTCGAGCCAAAGAAGGAGGAAATCAAAAAGATGATAGCAGATATTGACAAAGACGGGTCAGGGACAATCGACTTCGAGGAGTTTCTTCAAATGATGACTGCTAAAATGGGTGAAAGAGACAGCAGGGAAGAGATTGAGAAGGCATTTAAGCTATTTGATGACGATGGAACTGGCTTCATCACGCTTAAGAACTTGAAAAGAGTCGCTAAGGAGCTGGTGAGATATTAGAATTTTTTCAGAGGTTCCAGCCTGTTGAGTTAAATGCATCTGTGGAAAGGTATGCAGATGATTTCTTGTCTTGATTTTTCTCCATGCACATTGTAGGGTGAAAATTTGACTGATGAGGAGCTCCAAGAGATGATTGATGAGGCCGACAGAAACGGTGATGGTCAGATCGATCCTGATGAGTTCTATAGGATCATGAAGAAGACATCACTCTTTTAACTTATATCTGCTACTTCGTTGAGAAAAGGTCAAATGCTCAACAAGAGGAATTTAAAAATGTTTTGGCATTTATTCTCTGAAGAAGCATTTCTGTACAGTAGGCGGTTAGGCTTTGCCATTTCTGTTCATTTTTTGTACATAACATGCCGCCCAATGGCTAAGCATGTCTACGAGTGGTATATCTATCAAAGCTTTGTATGTAGTCCCAATATCTGTTTTGATACATTTAATATTGCAACCTTCACCTCTGCACTTGACTGCATGAACACTCTAATGAGGTTTGAATATGAGAGTCCTTAAGAAAAGAATAAGCTGTAACAGACGGAAGTGCAGCAGTGTTCATGGACTGGTGCTGAAATGATGGGTCTGTAGGTACTGTTGTTTTTACTTGATACTGCACAAAGAAATAATGAGTTCTGGATGGCTCATTGATTACAATTGGCTGGTACATGAATTCAAAGGGGAGCCATCATAGCATGCCACTCATCAATCCCTCGAACTGGATTGTATTCCTGTAAGGCCACAATTACATTTTTACAGGTGAGGTTATGAGTAGATGTATAAGCAGGCTAAAGTTTGTCAAAATAAGGCCTTCCAGAAGATTGTGAATGGCGGTGCCAGAAATCTGAGCTGAAATACAAATTAGCAACAGAGCAGGAATGATTAGTTTTTTCACAAATGGGGACGAGCACTGGAGAAAAAAGAGGCCTAAAAGTTTGCTCATGGCATAGACAGTTCAACAGCTGCTTCAGCTTCTGCTCTTCTCTGCAGCAACATCAAGGCCAGCTCATCTGGATCTACCTCTTCTCCACATACTACCGCAGCAGCAGCGGCAGAAGCAGCAGCAGTGACATCCCCTGCAGCAGGCCCTGCTGCTTGCACCAGGTGCTGAAGGCTGGAGGAACTGCGAGGACTGAATTCATGCGAGCTGTGAAATTGGAGGCTAGGGTTGGGGCTTGAGGGACCTGTACTGCCTGAGGAGTACTGGGAGGCGGCCTGCCCCTGTGGATTTGCAGGAGTAGGCATCTCCAACATGACAGGGGTGGCCTTACCACCAGAAACTGGAGAGAAGCTGACAGCACCCATTGCCCCATTTGTCCTGTTATTCCAGCTACTAGGAGGAACAACAGCAGCACCACCAGCACCTGAATGCCTGTGTGCTATGGACTTGCGAGTGGTAGCTGAGGAAGGGGAAGAAGGGGACTTGGCCTGCCACTGCATCTCTGTAGGAGGATGTGCTTTCTGAACCCCTCTTTGCAATGGTGGCTGGCAGCTAGGAAGGGAGATGGATGGAGACATGATGGGTGGAGAGCCTTCAAGTGTACGAGCAGCAAGATAAGGCATGCCAGGCAGCTCCATCTCAGCCTGTTGCCTGTTACCATACATGGACACATGTACTGCCATCGCAGCAGAGAGAGCAGCAAATGGACTCTCTCCTGTCAACTCAGGTTCATTGGCTGCTCTGCACATTAATGGACTCTTACACAAGACACCTTCTTCTTCTGCTGCTGCTGCCGCTGATGTTGTAGGATTTAAGGACACAGAGATCAGCAAGGAGGAGGCAGAAGAGCTACTTGTACTGCCTCCCCTAACCAGCTGGCTGTACCCAGATGAGAGGGCCATGGTGGCAGAACCTCCAGCTGTAGACATTTCAGGGGAGATGACAGAAGAGGCATAATCACTGCCAGGTCTCTGATCTCCCTTTCCACAGGCAGGAGAGAGGATTTGAGCACTTGCATCCATCCTATCACGCACTGGTTTCGATGCTTGACTGCTGTATGCCTGCGGTACGCCAGCGCCAGAATGCAGCGGGACAATGGGGGGACTAGCCAGCTGGTGTGAAGAAGCCAGGATGCCATTAGATTGCACTGCAGCCAACACTTCGGGGACTGTCTCAATGCTGATGTCTCCAAAGTGAGGGGCAGAGTACGAAGACTCTAAGGCTTGCCACTCAGGCGCAGCATCCAACTGATCTAACCGTGTGAAGGAGGAGCGGGCTGACCTGGATCCAAGGCCTATTGAGGAGCTTTGAGGAGCGTCCCCACCGGCCAAATGTCCAGGTGCAAACCCGGACATGGTGTAATGTTGCAGGGCTTCGATCTTCATAATTTTGCTGGCTGCATTTGCATCTGATGACCTGCCCTGGGTTGAGAGGCTTAGTGAGAAGCTGGGAGGAGACAGATCCAACATCACCGCAGGGTCCTGATAAACCGCATGTTTAACTGAAGACAACTGTCCAGAGTGAGGAGTGGAGCCATTCCGCAATGAGGGTGGCAGAGAAGCATGCCAGGCTTGCCACGATTCAAGGCCTAGCTGCTGCTGCTGCTTGTTAGTTTCCCTCTTCGCACCACCAGTGCCTTGGTCATACACCCCAAGACGGAAGCTGTTGTATCCAGGGGACGTTGTACTTATCTTCACATCTCCATGATTGAGGTACATCCTCCTACTCCTGGGTCTGGTCATGGAGGCCTCAAACTCACCATCGGTCACAATGGTCACAGCAGAAGCAGCCGAGCCGGATGATAAGCGACTGGTTGTCTCCAAGGCATAGAAAGCAAGGCTAGAGGCGAGCTTATCAGCAGCATAGTGGGGGCTCTCAGTACTCCTACCATCACCTCCATCAGGAGAGGAGGAGCCCGTTACTCCTTCCTGTGGCGGAGGTGATTGAGCAGGGCCACCATCATTGCTGCTGCTGCTGCTGCTGCTGCTCTTCAGCTTCCTGTGGTAGTAGAATGCTGCCAGTGCCAGGATCAGCAGTGCAGTGACTAACACCCCAGCAGCAGCAGAGATCCCCGCAATAGCAGCAGTGGGTAGCTGTCCTGCACCTGAAGCAGACGGGCTGCCCTGCATGCCTACAGTCACTGCAGAGGTGTTGAGAAGCAGGGATGATGGCTGATTTGAAGGCAGTACAATGTCTGGTGCAGGACTGCTGGCATTGTCCTGGTTCACAGGAGAAAACTGCGGCGGGACAACGGAAGCAGGACCTGCTGGAATAAATAAGTTGCTGGGGGTTACAGAGGATTCAGTGGGTGGTGGAATTGTGAATGGAGGCAAGGTGGATCTTGGGGAGATTGGTAGAGTGGAGGAGAGCGGAGCGGGCCTGGGTGGCGGCCAAGGTGGAGCAAGCTGCCCAAAGTCGATAGGCTTCAGCACGGGAAGGATGTCTGGCGAAGGAGGGCTGTGCGGAGGATAGAGTGCAGGTGGTGATAGTGGTGGAGAGCATGACTGTGGTGACCAGGAAAAAGTGCCAGTACCATCCAGGGTACTGGGGCGGAACTGCTCGTACCCACCACCCTGGGCAACAGACGTGATATCTGTGCACTCGGTGTTGACAGGAGCGGAGTACAGGATGGGTGTAATAAAGAACTTTGGGAGCGTTGTAAGATCAGAAGGTGGGCAAGGAGAAGACCCCTGCGTTCACAGTACATCAAGGAGATGTATTAATGCAACTTTCACTCTTTTTCTTTGACTATCTTTGAGTCATCACTATGCGAATCTGCAGGCCACATGGGTTCTGACGTCTTCTTACCACATGGGTTCTGACGTCTTCTTACCACATGGGTTCTGACGTCTTCTTACCACATGGGTTCTGACGTCTTCTTACCACATGGGTTCTGACGTCTTCTTACCACAGGAATCCACTCTTCATCAAATCTCTGTGTTTGAGAATCCTCTCTACTCACACTCTTAAGTTCTCTGTTTATGTGAAATAGTTACCTAGCTGCCCTTTGGCCATGTGCATTCAAAGTAGAAAAGAACCTGATTTTGTAAACTGCAACCCCACACCCTGACAAGAATGAAGCATGCCCAACTACTCATGATGAAACCAGCCTACGATATACTATGAGCATTAGACACCACCACTCACAGGGAAACAGGTGCAACCTGCGTTGGAGACTGCCAATGGGGCAAAAGAGAATTGTGATGTCGCCGGGTTGCAGACCTGACGCAGATTAACTGCATATGTAGCACAAGTGTAAGATCCAGGCAGCGGGTACACGTCCACATATTGAGGGTCCTCCTGTGAAGGCAGCAACAGCCAAGAAAGCTTGCATGAGAGGGGAGCATAATGGTGAAACCAAGAAGAATCATTATCCGTCTTGAAGAAACATCACAAGAAACTCTCATCCACACATACTACACAGCTACATAGGTACACAGCTGCAACATTATGATGTTAAGCGGGCTGTGATAGGAGTTACTTATTTCAGATCTGAAATATCTGAAATATCTGAAATAAAGCCTGTTCAATTCTATCCTATGCCAGACGCTGACGTTACATACCTCGTTGTTTGTACTGCTCCACACATAAAGAGACGAGCTGTACTGGGCTGAGGAAGTTTGCAGTGATGACCGCAGCAAGTAAGGACATGACATCTGCAGGTAAGCACAGAGAGCAGAAATCAATACAGATTTCTCAAGATTTGTAATAGGATGTACGATTAAAATATTACAAGCTTCACAAATCGTCTTCAATCAGTGAAGACGAGGCAGCCAGATTCTGGGCATCCTACTCATTGACATTTAAGGCTCATCTCTCACAAATGTAGTCCTCAACAGTGACAATACTGCAGGCCTCAACATGAGTACCTGGAAGGTGACGTACAGCATCATGTCTGCTGTTTGGAACACAAACAGCTTTCCTGCGATGCTGCCATTTACTGAAAGGAGCAGAGATTCCTCTATTGCCCCACATGGCTGCAGTACGCCTGGACTCTCCAGCATTATTGGGGTGATACAAACATTTTCATTGCTCCAGTAATTATCCACTGGCTGCAATTTTTGAAATCAAGAGAGGTGCGGGAGGAGCAGTTGATTTGTGTATCTCATGTTGAGGAAAAGGGCAAGCTTTATGAAGTACAGTTAGGGCACACGATACTTCATTTTTTAAGATGAGTTTAAGAGAGTCAGAGAGAATATCCTCTTACTTTGCACACGTCGTTGAAAGAGCGACAAGGAGGGCATGCTAATCCAGAGCTGTTACTCCAGCTGTAGGAGAGCTCGCAATAGTCATTAGATAGAGACGAGCAGAAAGAAGTAAGAGAGGCGAAAAAAGCAACTCCGACCGCTACAGCTACATTGTGCAATTTGGAGGGAACTCCCTTCCGTCGATTTACTGTACAGCGGAAAGATGGCATCACTTTATCAAATGAACGATGCGCTCTCAAAAAAGGAAACCTGACAAGAAGTGAACAGACATCATATTTAGTGATAGATGAGACAATGAGCATACGTTCAGTGGAGTAATTGTATGTAAAAAAGAAAAAATTTAGCATGACATTACTCGATGGTTTGAGGACATACATGGATGTAAAAAAGTGCAGCGCGAACGAAAAAATCATCAACAGTGCAGGTGTACATATAATTCAATAAAATCACTAGAGAGCTTTTAGCACTTACGAACGGAATGGCTGGAAGGTGTGTCGAAGTACACAGTTGTCTTCAAGTGAATATCATCCTTAAACTGGTAAGAAATTGCTAAATAACGATAAATTAATGAGAGAGAAGCTTTACTTTCAGACTCTTAAACCAAGAAAGCAATTTTGAAAATATGAAATTCACTAGAAAAGAAGTTGTGCCTAACATGTTGACAAAGATGTAACTTTTGTCTGTAATACGGCGATGGTCCGGACACACAAAGACAGAAAGTGTGAGTTGTACAACGTTTGCAGATTGTCATTTCCTTCGACTGCATGCCACTTACCCATTATAAATGCTTTCTTTCACCGCGTATACTTCTGCGATATAATGTATGCTCGGCAATGTGTTGTTACATAAAAAATTTCGCTATTTCCTGCAGCAGTATGCTCAGTGCTATCTAAAGCGTTATAAATTACATTTTCTAAGCAAAGGCTGGTCCAGCTAAACATGCAATTACAGTCTTGACATTGTCGACGTACCCAGCAGATCCGCCTGCTTTTTTTTCATGAGCGCAAATTCCTTCTACATGCATGATAATAGAAATAATAAATTATTAAAGGTGGGGAAATGAAACGCGGAAGTAGGTAGGCAACAAACTAAGAGGTAGGCTAAACCAAGAGAGTATGATTCAAAAGCACTCGTTCAAAGGTGTTGAAACCATTGGAAAATGAAAATAATGAAACTGTGTGTACACTCACCTGAACAAAGCTTACAATAGCATTAGGGTAGCTTATTACTGAAAAGCTCTTGAAATCCCCTTGAGACCACCTGCACATGTGTAGCATTTAATGGCCTGAATCAACTGATGGATGATTGTGCTCTGCTGTTAGTTTCCTAAGTTCATAAAAATATTTTATGAGCTGGCCTCAGTCCCATCAACATTAAATTATCAGTGCCCGTATCCCAAGCAATATTTCACACCCTCCACACCTTTCAAGGATGACCCTATTTGCATAGACATGGGCTACAAGCTGCAGCAATTTATACAATGAGCAGACATGGTTAGTAGGCTCAATTTACTCATGAATTAAAAAACATTCTGTGAAGATTTAGCTATAAAAGACTCCTCAAGTGCTCAAAAATGTGGTAACTTTAATTACATACTTGCAAGAGCAGAGGCTCAATTGTGGAGCCCTCCAGGAGATCTACATTGTCTGTTGCTATCTGGGCGGCTCTTTCATTCAGGGGCTGCAACACTTTCGACATCCACTGCCTACAGTCGACACGAGAGAGAGGAGATGATGCAGGGTGAAACTATTCTTTCATGCATCCTATAAACAGTGTCAAAGGGCGTAAGTCACTGACTTGTTATCATATATGCTTCAGACTACTCATACTTTCATTAGTCAGAGTGGTACCTGAATGCAACCGCAGTGGGTCCTTCTGGATCCTGACTCAAGGCCTTTTGGAATCCAGATCTTGTTGCATCAGGGCTGTGCTGCTTCACCTACCACATGGAGAGCAATATCTCTCATAAACACATCAACAGAAATTGTCCATACAGGCATGCCACCCGGTGTAAGAATTAAACAGATTTCATCATGTGAAAAGCTCGTATCTCCTTGCACAGTTATTCCTAACTTGAGCCTTATTTCCATTTGTTCAGAAGTTGGCATAGCGAGAGAAATTAAACATAGACTGAATAGCTCAACTTTCAGCAGTTATGGAGAGCAGTACAAAATGCTATCATGCTAGGTATGTTTAAGCATTTATCACAATTTGTCATGTCTGCATCCTTGCAATCAATCTTGTAACTTCCCGCAAGTATCGCACGCTTCAAGACATTTCAATCAGACTAGGCTGAAGAGGCTATCGAGAACTTGCCATGGCATTGTATGCAGACTTGGTAGCAGTGACGCAGGCCAGCAGGGGACCATAAAACTCTCTCAGCTGGTAATTGCAAAGTGAAGCAATGAAGGTGGGACAGAGCTAATGAATGAGCAGGCTAAAGATATGTGACATTACAAGCTGGTAGATGAGTGTACCTGTCTGTTGATGCGCTCTATGCGAGCTTTGCGCTCCTCTACAGCTTTTGAATTCCAGTATGTGAACAGGTAGCCTGAGGTACATTGCAAATGGCTCAGACAGTGCATGCTGAGATTCAACCAACAAACATGTAAAGCATCTCGAGTAAGGCAGCAGCTGCAAAGATTCAGCTTTGCAGGTATCAGCAGTACTATGATTAATAAAGAATGCTCAAAATTGTTAGGTAGGTAATTCATTCTCACCACCCAGGGCTGCCAGCCAACCACCTCCCATGGGATTTTCACTCCATGTCGAGAAATCTTAAATTCAGTAAAATGCTCAGTGTGAACGAATTCTTTTGGGGCTCGACCTGATGATATGTCTTCACACAGCAGTACAACTGAGAGTATCAGCGACGTGACTGGATCGGATATCTGACCTCTGTAGCTTCTACAAACAGAACACGTTCTACATGCATTTATGGGTTCCAAGGCATTGAGAGAAGAACTTGAAAAGCTTGACCTAGACGCGGAACTCCTAGATGATTTTGATGAAGATCCTGAGCATTCTGCCCAAGCTCAAAAAGTCGTGGCAAAACGTAAGTGACACTTCGTCAGTCAGGTGCCTATTCCGGGACCCAGATATTTTTCATCGTCAAAGTCCTGTAATATTTTTCACAGATGTGACAGCCTTAGCATACGTGAACAATACCCCTCTCTGTAGGCAAGCTCTTCATCTGGTGAAAGTGAGTATCTCATCCATTTGAATTCCTTCAATCAGAACTCACAGTCACATGTTTATTTGTAGGCACTTTTAAATGGGAGATGTTCACAGATCACCATAGCTCACTGTGCTGTTAACCAATATGCACATGAAGGAATGATTGGTGTCCTAGAGACTATGGTTGACCCTTTGGCAGGATTGAATGTTAAAACTGAGGTGATGCTGCTTCCTAGCAGCAGGTCCTGAGAGATCAGTCTAATACGAATTTACAGCTAGTATGCAGTGATGTTAAGTGCTCAGCTATTGTGGTAGACCCTAAATACATGAACAATTGTAAATGCTATCACTGTAGTAAAGATTATGGATGTGCGTGTTCCAGTGAAAAGAATCATTCCTTCTCTCTTGTACTTCATCAGTTGTTCACTAAAGGCGAGGATCAAACGTTACTAGAGGCCATGAAGCAATATGTAGAGCTGACGAAGCCTGACTTAGTCATCATTGCCTCAAAAGGTCTATGTGAGTCTCTCCTCTATTTCAAAATTTGTATCATTGATTACACTACTCCCTGATGCATTAAATCATTGTTTTTTTGATAACCTTATCTGGCCAGGTTCTAGCATTCACATGATTGGCACATTGGAAATAATGCTGAGGCATAAATGTGTGTGTGTAAAAAAACTTGGTTCCGCTATCGTCTGTCTGCTGCGATTCTACACATTAGAGTGATGTGATGCTGATAGGTAATGATGAACCTGTGGTTGTGACACCTGGGAGACCGAAGGTGAAGGACACCAAGCAGGGATTAAAGCCTGCTAGGAGTGCGTTTGGGCTGAAGGTGAATTATGATAGAGCTAGACCATGGGCTGTTGCCCAAGAGCTAGTGCGGTGCTCATTGACGAGTTGTTGAATTTAATTATTATTGATGATTCTGCCTGAGCTTTGACAAAAAATGAGCCAGGTAATTGAGTGAATGGTTAGGGTCCATGTTTGGGGAAGGTGGTAGGAAGGTGTTCGTACTCTTTCCAAGCTGGTGACAAAGAACACCTCCAGCTGGTGACAACCTTTCCTAGTTGGTGGTAGAGCCTGAGCTGTCTGCTGTCATGTGTCAGAGCATGATCATTACCTAATTGTCCTGTCAGCTGTCATGTGTCAGAGCATGATCATTACCTAATTGTCTTGTGGGAAGGTGGTGGGAAGGCTATCCCTGAAGCAGAAATGAAACCTGATGACAACTTCATGATGACATCCAATTAATTGAAGTGATCTGAGACTAACCTTTTTTTCCTGCATGCCTGTGTCACATTCAGCTTGCATTTGATTTTCATGTCAAATTGCATTTTTCTACACCTCATCACAGATCTGTCAAACACTACGAACTGTGCCCCTTCTTGTTTATAAAGCAAATACACGGGTGAGTGGATGTACAATCACCTGATGTGTTCAATGTGTTTTACATTTTCAACTAGACATATAGTGCAGCCTACAGAGAGTGCATGATAATGAACTTTGTTATCATGCCATGCATTAGATGGAACTTCTCTATCATGCGATGTATTTGGTCAGGGTGCCTTCTTCACCATGGCTGACCCAGCTGTGTCTCCAATGAGATGTGTTGTGGATTTACAGCCAACAAGCAGGTATGATCCTTTATACAGCCAACAAGCAGGTATGATCCTTTATACCTCCTTGGTGCAGAGCCCCTCCCTCCTTTAACTGCATTATTGGACTGTCTGCACAAATGAGCTTTTATCATTTTGAAGTTGAGTTTTCCTCAAATTGAATGACATAATTGTCACCTTCTCCATTCCCTTCAGCATTCTTCACTTTATTTATGTCTCACAGGCATATGTTAGTGTGGATCATGAACTTACTTCATAGTGAAAAAGACCAAATGTCGTTGTCAGTATGCAAGGCATATGAGGGTGGCGGGGCTGTGGTGAGGGATTTGGATGGCAAATCTGTAATTTTCATTTTGTATTTTTTCTTATGCAATGGATATGCGCGTGGCTGAGAGTGTATGTCCCAGGCATTGAAACATGTTAAGATGAGGATGCCGCCACACTATCTTAGCAGCATTGTCATCCAATCATTACCTGTTTAAACTGCGTGGCCATTAGGTTCGACTGTATCTTCCTGGCAAGAATATGTATATGGTTATCCACACATTTTTAGCCCCCTTCACTTTTCTGAATCCTCCTATGTGATGCCTCAGATCAAGCAAACAGCGTCGCGCATGATGACTGCCTTTGCAGTTCAGACAAGTGTGAACAAGTTCAAGACGCAGCGACGCTTCTTCAAGGAAGCGCCTGAAAAGGCTTTGCCACAATATGTGTTTGATGAGCAGATCGATGTACTCATGATTCAGGTATAAGATTGAAAACAGTGACAAGCTTTTAAGCCCACATCTCATTGCTACCTACCAACATCAGATGTTTCTATGGTATGGATTTGGTATGGATTTGGACAGTCTTCTTAAACCAACGATGCTGTGTAGGGGTTTGAGGCTATGGGAACGATGCATGTATATGGCCACCCTCTGTCTTAAAATGCTTTTTAACATTCCGCCTAACATAGCCATCATTTCAACACTTGGATCCATTGCCACCATTTTACAAAATATGGTAGATTTTCATGTCTCTTAATACTGCGATCACTTATAACAATTTAGAACACCGTGTTTCATCACCATATTCCCGCACTCCATGATTCATTGCTGTCATTTATCATTTCTTTACCTCAGGGCCCTCGAACTAAGGACCTGAGCCCGTTGGTGGTGGACCTCCTAGTTAACACACCCACCTCCATCCTCATCTGGCCACCAGATGCCGAAGACACGGCGCTCGGACAGGTGTTTAGGTTTAAGGGTTAGGTTTTACAACATAGTCCACTTAGGCAAGTGAGCTGACTTCAGTATAGTCCACTGAGACATTGCCATCTGCTACATTACCTTGCTAAGGCTCATCTCATACACTGTGTTATCATCCATCTCATCTGGGACGTGCCTTGAACTGCAGGCCCCGAAACCTAAAGCTGAGGACACAGACGCAAGTCATGCTCTTGCTCAGAGCAGGTCCATCAGCTTGGATGGCGGCCCAGTTTCGTCTAAATCTCAAGCTGGGGGGGCAATTTCTATGAGCACGAATGTGTCACGCAGGTGGGCTTGCCTGACCGGTGTAGAACTTCTATGACCTGCATGCTATAGAGCATGTCTGACCAATATATTCTATAAAGTCAGAGCATTCCCTCTGACCCTTATAAATCATGGGGGGCTCAACATGTCAGTCTGCTTGTGCTGTTGTACATCATGAGATACCTATTAGCAAATGTATTGTGTAGGACCTCAAACTCATCAGGAACAGGGTACAGATATGGGTATGGGCCAACAGATGCTCAGGTGAGTGGAATAGGCCGTCTCAAGGTGAAGGGTCACAGCATTGTTTGCTTTGTCAACTATTCATTGTCATTTTAATCAATAATGAGCCATTTTATTGTTCTTCACATGTGTTCTCAAATCTCTTGGAAGAATAAACAGCTTGCAATCTGTTTCAGCAGGTTGATCCTGTGACACAAGCAGCTCTCGAGGCTGCTGCTGCCAGGATGGCAAAAAGGAAGGAAGAAAATACCAAAGCTACTGCGGGGAGTGCAGGGCTTCCTCCCAGGAGGCCAGGGGCTTTGTAGGAGGGAAGAAGCAGAGATCATAAGGGTTGTTAGATGTGGAAGGAGGACAATTGTGAGGCCAACATGATTAACGTGATGGAAGGTGTTAAGAGAAAGTGGAAAACATGAGAAAGTGGAATTCACACTGCATGTAAATATGACAGGGGACATGTAAGACTCACGCCTTTTTACTGTGCATCAGTGTGTGACATTGACCTTATTCAAATTTAATTTTGTGCGGTGTGTCTGAGTTGCGGTCAAACTGTATAAAGACCCCTCTTTTACCTGATGCCATGTCACAGCATATGTTTGAAGCTGTAGTATGTATCAATTTCATGTTAAAGAAGCTCTAGGAGATATGTCAAGCATTGTCCCGAGTCCGAGGCCCTTCGTTTACTTTGCTACTTGAACATTCTGGTGCTTACAATAGCTACAGCTTGGTAAGGCTGATGCTAATACGAAGAAGAAGTCAAGTGGCAACCAGATCAATTATGTAGGAATCCTTTTCTAAGGTAAGGGAAGAAGATTCTAGGAAGCCATCGTATACATTTGTAGGCCCTACACAAGACTCTGAGTGAAGAGGCATATTGCCTCTTCATACAGCCTACCATGACTGTGATCTCTCATACCTCATCCACTCTTCTTCTTTCGCCAAGCTGCTATATCTGCACTTACACGTGCCTTCAGCTGTGATTGAAGCTCAGGTCGGTACCCAAATAAGAACAGCAACTCAAACCACACAAAGAGTGGGGCCAGGGATACAGCCTATGATTAGGGAAAAGAAAGTGGATATGATCAACAAATAAAAGAACTCATGAGATTAAGGCTGCTTGGAGTTGCTCAGAAACTCAGTGATGAATTGTTGTGTACTGCATCTGTACTTGCAGGGTCCCTGCGATGAGGCAATCACTCAAAAATATCTTAGGAGCTTAAGAGCAGAGGCTTTGCTGATATCTACAAACAAAATGCCTTGACGCTAGGAGCAGAGGCTTTGCTGACCTGTACAAGGCTATCCATAAGAGCTGGCTTCCTCTTTTCCAGTAATGCATGCCCTGGATGAATCTGCATGTACCAACTCAGCACATGGACCAGCAAGGCCCAATACATGGCATTTGCAACCTGTTAGACAACATAGTCAGTACATGGCATGTGGAACCTATGATGGGCCTTGGACACCTGTATCTGCACCTATCAGGTTCCAATGGATCTAGAACACATACACACTCTTTTTAACAGTATCATAAGAGATCAACAAAGACTGAACACAAGCTCAACAGCCCTAGGTCTTCATCATCTACAAGTATTTTATGGTCAGATGTAAATGCAACATTTTAAATACATCTGTTAAAAAGCCTGCAATGACTCCATCCGTAGTAAATGCACATCGCTCATGCAGCATACACAGAGAAGCAAACTTTCACAGAGCTTTGCATTGACACCTGCCTGAAACCCTAAACCTGCCTGATCATAAAAAGCTGTTGATGTCAGCCAAAGAGGCAGGCCCACTATTAACATCCATGTAAGGCCTGCCACAGGTTCTAGCGACAGGTAGTATAGGCTGTACATCACAACTAACAAGCAAGAGGCATTGGGCACTAACTGCAACGTCAGCCTGAGAGTAGTAGAAGAGAGAGTTAGCGGAATGGGATATCCAGAGCAAAGAACAAAGTATGAAGGGATAAAAATACGAGCTAAAACATAGACTGCACTAAATTAATTCAAGTTGTGATGATACACATTGCAAGGGCTGGCTGATAGAACAAGGAAAGGAGATGTAGTAAATCATAGCACTCTGAGGCAAGCACACAAAGGCAGGCTTTCTGAGACAAGCACACACAACCAAGCTCTCTGAGAAAAGCACATCATAGCACCCTGAAACAAACACACACAATCAAGCTCTCTGAGAAAAGCACATCGTAGCACCCTGAAACAAACACACACAACCAAGCTCTCTGAGAAAAGCACATCGTAGCACTCTGAGGTAAGCACACACAACCAGGCAATCAAAGACAAGCTCACACAACCAGGCTCTCTGAGGCAAGACAGATAAGCCCAAGACTGGCCAGTGCGAACATGATCTAGGCGTGTAGGAGCAGAGGCCCAAGAATCAAAGGCTATGATCTAGGCATGTAGGGGCGGAGGCCCAAGAATCAAAGGCTATGACCTAGGCATGTAGGGGCGGAGGCCCAAGAATCAAAGGCTATGATCTAGGCATGTAGGAGCGGAGGCCCAAGAATCAAAGGCTATGATCTAGGCGTGTAGGAGCGGAGGCCCAAGAATCAAAGGCTATGATCTAGGCTTGTAGGAGCGGAGGCCCAAGAATCAAAGGCTATGATATAAGATGATGCGACAAGGATCTCAGCAAACATAAGAATATCAGTCCTACATAGCAACTGGATATGAACGTGACATTCCAACAACAAAATCAACATTAAAGGCATCAAGCATAGCTCCAATGAGCGACTTCAGTTTTGTTTGAGTCCTAGCAGCTTACCCTTTGTAAAGAGTCAGAGTCACGCCGACAGAAGTGTTTGAGAGGGATTCTGGCAGCGGAAATAGGGGTCCAGAGACAGACAGCCACACGCAGAGAGACCACATGATAGAGGGGACGAAAATGAAATGAATCAATTGGTTCCACCTGTAATTTAAAATGTTGAGCATTGTGTCGATTAGAATGTAAGATTTGTCGTGCAACCTCAGTACTTAAAGCTGTACCTTTTTTGTCATTGTAAACCATCAACAAGCTTATCTTTTAAATAAACTCGGGTGAAACTGCTCATTAAAGGGCCTGAAATAGGTTGTGGTTGCAAACATAGCAATTTGGATCCATGTAATATTCGACAGTTGACATGAATGCATGTGTTAGTAATGGACTGAAGCTGTGTCATCTGTAATCAGCACAGGGTACCCATACAGCCTTGCTCACCTATTGTTATGATAGGCTCCATAGAAAGCCAGCTGATCCAGAAGGTATGTCTTCATCTTAGATTTTCGAAAATGACCTGATTTGCGATTGTCTGCGTTACTTTAGAGGAAGCCAACGGTGCTTTGTAGCATGCGCTTTTAAATAAATACAAGGTTATTGATGATGGTACAGTAGTGTAATTTTCTACGGTCGCTGAAGTTTTACTTGGGTTGATTTAGTATGAAGAGTGTGCAATGAGTATGAAACTTGCAATTTTGCTGACAGAATATGCATAGATTTATTCTGTTACATCTCATTTGATGGATCTCCGAAGTATTAATATCCGCTCTGGTGCCTGTTGTTACGGTGGTGCCCTTACACATTTCAGAAAAAGGAGCATTGACAATTGGAGACCTGTGAGATGCACTTATTGTTTTTATAACGGGAGACGAAAGGCTTGTATAACTGCTTCCGCTGTTCAAGGTATTTCTGCACGCCGTCATGCGCATATAGTTTATTTTTCAAATTGTCAATTCATTGAATGTAAATAGGACTTCCTGCTAATTGATTCGATCCCGCAATTCTAAAAGACTTCCACACCTGCTACTTCAAACAGGGAAGTCAGTTTCTCAGTCTACAAGAAGTTTTGAAGGTCAGATTAGGAATATTTCACCTTATCTCAAATATTGTGGTTAAAAAGCACGACCTCTGTGCTGTAACCTTAGAATTGCAACTCCTGAATGCTACTTAAATAACCTCATGAGGATGATTTATGATAAATTAAAGTCAGCATTTGAATTAAATCAGTGCATCATTCTTGAATTCCTAGTTTATATCAACTTATTTTTATGAAGTAGTTGGTAACCTTAAGAGTGGGCCAGCAGGAGATCCTAAAGAAGCCCACCTCATTTTTGACGAGGTCTTCATAACTGTCAAGTGGGTGCCAAGCAATACATCTTCTCTTGCAATGCTGCAAAGAGGCCCTCTCAGTACATCATGTAATATCAGTTATTTATCCCACGATATAATTGGGGAGGCTAGCAAAAATGTTGCGCATTTATGCATTTTCCTTGGTTCTCACAAGTCTACGTAAAAACAGCTCATTGCTGAAATTACCATAGCCTTGAGATCTATGAAAATGTTCTGCCTATGTTTATGGGATCCATTTGAAATTTATTTGTGCATGATTTGAATGTATTATCTTCTTCATACCTCATGGTAATACAGGTCTGGCCACGGAGGAAATGCAGAAATTGTGGAAGCCAAGCGAGGGAAGTGGGTGGAAAACTTCAAATACAAACCAGGTCAGTCATGTCACCACACACATCTTCGATCTTGCACGGCCTCCATACTTCAATACACTGAAAGCTCGTGATTTCCGGCTGGTGCATGAGCAGCAGCATAGCTCTTGTTTCATGATGTTGATGTGCAGGGGGTAATCAGGCAAAGAAAATCTGGCTGCCTGCGAGCACTCCTGGGGATGGTGCTGATGGTGCTGACGTCATCCTTCTGTGTGATCCTGAGGTTGACAACCTGCTCCACCTGCATGAGTAAGAAATTTGGCACAGTGACATGCTGACAGAACATGTATCCTGTAAGATTGAGAAATTTTGCTTGGTGACATGCACCTGCATCATTGAGGCAGCGACCTCATGATCAGTTGTGTCCGGTAGATAAATCTGCATCCTCAGCAAACATGCCATAACATGTGAGGCTGTCGCTCTTGATTTAGCATGCGATGCTGTTGCCTTTGGATTGCCTTAACATGTGAGGCTCTTTCTTTGATTGCCGATTCCATAGTTGCTGCCTCATTTGACATGAACTTCGGGAACCACCACTATTGTGTACGGCATATTCACAGTGCTAGTACTATATGTAGTGTATTGCTATATGTAGTGAAGTGCTATTTTTAGTCCTAGTTCTACATGTAGTGTAGTGCTGTATGTAGTGATAGCACTATATGTAGTGTAGTGCTGTATGTAGTGATAGCACTATATGTAGTGTAGTGCTGTATGTAGTGATAGCACTATATGTAGAGTAGTGCTGTATGTAGTGATAGCACTATATGTAGTGTAGTGCTGTATGTAGTGATAGCACTATATGTAGTGTAGTGCTGTATGTAGTGATAGCACTATATGTAGTGTAGGGCTGTATGATCAGTTATTCTGGGAGCATGTCGGAATCTTGCCTTTTGTTCTGGCAGTGTTAAACCCTTCGTTCATGCTGTTCTGAGTCTATGCATTTTAACCTGTATCCTGTCAGGAGGAAGACTTACACAGGACGCGATGGTAGTGGTGCTAACCCTACGACAGGCAGCGGTGGTCCTAAGCGTAACAAGTGTGTGCCCTCACAGCATGATGTATGATGTGTATGTTATAGTGTGTGCACTCACAGCATGATATATGATGTGTGAATTTACCTTGTGCTTAGGAAAAGGGTAAAAGGAAAGGAAGTTCATGAGTAAATCATGCCATGAGGGTCTAATGGGATTGACCCTAGCAAGCCAGTTTCTGGGTATGATCATTCAGGACGCATCACTGCAAACCAGTGACAGAGTCAGTTGTTTGTTTAAGTCCTCACGTAATTCTCCTTCTGTCATGCCATACCTTGCCCTTGATGCTCCCTTGCCTGCACATGTGGCAACCAGGGACATCAAGAAGGCTGTGACCCCCCCTTTGTACATTAGAGTGCCTCAAGGCACAGTGGTGAAGCGTAAGAGCACAGGAGCCCTGTTGGGGGAGCTCATTAATCCAGGTGATAACAGAGTATCTCTCACGGCATTTCCGTACTAGCTCTTGAAAAAGGAGGTCCAAGACGTGTTCTAGAGCTTATCTCAGTAACTTGTTCACATTACATCTATTTAGATGAATGCTTATCCAAGGTAACCTGTCTTGACTGAGTGGCCCAGATAAGAGAATATTCACACCTTCATTCCTCATAGGCGATAAGATCTTAGTGGCAAAAGGAGGTAAGGGAGGCTCAGGAGTTAAGGCACCAACTCGGGAGCAGAATATCAGGGAAATGAGGAGGCAATACAAACTGGCTGAGGTGAGGATGTTGCAAAGCTGAAGATTATAACTGTTGTAAGCTAATGTATTGGCTGCACGCTAGAGCACAGTGAGTGAGAAATGATTCATTTGATGCTCTACCTAGCAGACAGTTGTAGGCACGAAGATGGTAGATTAAGGGCTTCTAATGTAAACTTGTTACTCCAATTTAGAGTTTTGATAAGACGGAGTACGTACTACTTGAGCAGAGGGGGGAATTGACACAATGTAACAATGCTTTGCTCCTGCAGAAAACGGGCGCTGAAGTTGTTGCGATTGAGGATCAAAACTGGAAGGCAGAAACCAAAGGCCTGCCTGGTCAGGAGATGGGTCTGCAGCTGATCCTGAGAGTGGTAGCTGACGTGGGCATTGTAGGCTTTCCTAATGCAGGTTAGTAAGTGTACACCTGCAGCTAAGATACCAGAGTCATAACTTCATGCTCTTGTCTTTGACTCACGGTCAAGTCACATGCCCTCTGCTTGCCATGCAAGTGCATACTTATCTTCTCAACTGCGCCTACATTGCAGAAAAAGTAGCTATTACCTCGTCATCTGATCTTTGATCATATGTACCCTAACCTTGTACTTCACTCCCTGAACTTGCTAGGCAAGAGCTCATTGCTGGCTGCAACAACCCGCGCCAAGCCAGAAGTGGCGGCTTATCCCTTCACCACGCTCATGCCCAACCTGGGGGTCATGTCCTCTCATGTCTCCTCATCTTCACCCTCCCCTTCTGGAATTACTTCAGCCGACAACAGTCCAACCAAAGCCCAGAGCAGCAGTAGTGCTCCTGTTCTGGCTGATCTACCAGGACTAATTGAAGGTGAGTTAAAGCGGTTGCAACTCATCAGCTGTGTTTGACACTGGTTGGTGGTGTTCGTTAGTGATCCGCAGTGTTTAACACTAATCGGCAATCTTGAATGTTCCTGCCATACTGTTAACCACACTTTTGGACAGGAGCTCACATGGGGAAGGGGCTAGGAAGGATGTTTCTGCGCCACCTGAGGAGGACAAGAGCTTTACTTCATGTGGTGGATGCTGCCGCAGCTGACCCAGCAACTGATTACTATGCGGTAAGGCTTAGAAACTCCTGCTACTCAGAACCCTAAACCCTAAACTCCAGCAACTTAGAACTAAGAGGTAAGGATCAGAATCTTGAGGGTGCACTGAGGTCTGCCCTGGAGTATGGAAATAGGTCAGGGTTTGCAGAGGCTGGCAGTGCAGTACGGATCAATGGCCTAAGGTTCACACATTTCTTCTGTTTGGTAGTTCATGCAGTACATATTGCAGGACTAGATCCAAGCAAGCTATGGATCTATGTTGAAGACTGACATACAAAATGCATGTAATGCAGAATGAGATGATGTGTCTTGTAGGCAGTCCTGGACTGTCTTGTATAGCACAAGGATGCAGACAAGTTTTCGTTAATTTTCTCTGAAGGTTCACAAGATTCTCAGGATACTCATTCATGGACATGATACATGCACTTTGGTCATTCATGCATGGACATGAAACATTATACATGCAAGGACATGATACATGCACTTTGGTCATTCATGCATGGACATGAAACATTATACATGCATGGACATGATACATGCACATTGGTCATTCATGCATGGACATGAAACATTATACATGCAAGGACATGATACATGCACTTTGGTCATTCATGCATGGACATGAAACATTATACATGCAAGGACATGATACATGTACTTTGGTCATTTTCTGTTGATGGGAGCTCTTAAGTGCTGCCTGAATATGCAGGTACGGGAGGAGCTGAGGATGTATAACCCTGAGTACTGCAGCCGCCCTCATGTTGTGGCCTTGAACAAAATGGACATTGAGGTACAGGATACTAGTCTTGCATGACATCCTAAGTGTACATTGAGGTACAGGAGACTAGTCTTGCATGACATCCTAAGTGTACATTGAGGTACAGGAGACTAGTCTTGCATGACATCCTAAGTGTACATTGAGGTACAGGAGACTAGTCTTGCATGACATCCTAAGTGTACATTGAGGTACAGGAGACTAGTCTTGCATGACATCCTAAGTGTACATTGAGGTACAGGAGACTAGTCTTGCATGATATCCTAAGTGTACATTGAGGTACAGGAGACTAGTCTTGCATGACATCCTAAGTGTACATTGAGGTACAGGAGACTAGTCTTGCATGACATCCTAAGTGTACATAAATATGAGGAAAGACACAATTTTTGAGTTATGGCCTGGAGCATGACCTTGTATACTTATCTTACATCCTTATGAGGGGACCAAGATCATGGGTGCTATGACAAGTACTATGATCATTACATTTTGTCTATCGTTTCTTTGACAGACAGTGGATTTTGATCAACCTGTGGCTCATAAACATCTATCTTCGTGTGCCTGTTTTTGACCTTCCTGCCTTGTTCTGAAATCCTTACTTCTGGGTCTCCTGTACATATTCACCCTTCAAGGACGCTGGGTCCTTGAGAGAGGAGTTGACAGGTGCCGTGTCAGCTGCTGCTGAACGTTTACTTAAAGAGTGGGAGGAAGCAGTTGCAGAGGCTGCTGCTGAGGCTGCTGCTGAGGCTCAGGCTGGTGCACTGAAGAGGGATGTGGTGGAATTACCAAGCAGCAGCGGAAGCGGTGGGAGGGTTACAAGGGAGGGTAGAGAGACAGGCAGACTATCAGGCATGAAGGGGAAAATGAATGTAAGCAGTACAGACAAGCGAGGTGCACAACTAAATGCGAAGGCTAGGCTCTCTAGTGGTCGTGGATCTGGTAAGGCAGCTTTATGTGGAGCTAGATCCAAGACGGGAGGTGGAAGATTGAGAGCTGGTGTGAGTGGAATGCACTCATCTAAATCTACCCTGAGCTGGAAACCCAACATCCCTGTAGCCATTGTGCAATGCAGTGCCCTCACAGGTAAGCTCTGAGCTCCCTCCCTCCCTAACTAACTAACTAATCATGCATGAATAGCATGCTCAATCATATGTACTGTTAGTCTTGTATGATGATTCCAACTTCTAACGGCTCCATCAAACATTGGTTCCGAAGAAGAATTGCGTAACCCTTGAAGGTGAGAGGTGTAGCTGAGGATGGAGTGCAGCATAAAGTGTTGGAGTGACCCTTTCAAATGTGCTGAAAACTGCAGGCGAAGGATTAGAAGAGCTCCAGGCAGCATTGCGAAAAGCATTGGACTTGCAGTATCAGCTGAGCAGCCAAGGCAGGCAAGTGGAGTCAAGACGGCAGCCGCAGCACATAACCGTGCAGGGAGGTGACCATGGGGATACTTCCATCGAGAGAAGATTGTCTGAAGCGGGGATATCTCAGGCAGATGCTGAGGAAGGAGAGAGTGCTGACTTGGTGAGTGACTTGTTTTGTCCGATTCCACGATCTATTCCACACCTAGCTCATTAGCTCAATAGGTATTCTGGCTATTACGTTCATTGGCTAATTGGGCGATTCTTTTAGCCTTCTTAGAGCCTTCAAAAATCCTCCCAATAGAGTTTTATCCCCTAGCTGTACAGGAGTTAGTATATGTCTTAACCCTAGTGGTTTTCGAGGCATTGCTCCCATTCTCAGGTCCTTGAGGAGGAGCTGTCAGAGGAGGAGCGCTGGCTCATAGGCTTGACTGAAGAGCAGCTTGCTGAGGTGAGTGGTGGCAGTAACATTGGTTGGGGGATGTGCGTCTTTTGCGCTGAGAGGAAGGAGGGGTATAACAAAGTCAAGGCACTGATGGAGGACACTTAGAGTGTAGCTGACTGACAAATTGGTAGAGGACATGTTCTCACTCTGTGACTGTACTGACCAACCACCGATGTGTGATCTAGAGTAAAATGAATTGATTGGCGATTATGGATGGACTCGCCCATTCAAGTACTCTTCCAACGTGCAGTTGGAGGCGGCTGATGCGTCATCTTTTGAAGCTGAACCCAACCCTGATGGTACAGCTTGGTCTCTCAAGTACACAAAAATGCAGGCGGTACAAGAGCAGGAGGAGGAGCAGGAAGAGGAGGAGGAGAGTGTGGAAGGTGTGATGCATAGCATTGAAATATGACAGTATCAGGGGCTTCAGTACGCCTTTAACACATTTTTAGCATTTTATGCAGTTACGTGTTATCTGGTTGGGTGCGCTCACACAGTTTCCCTCATGTTACCAGATGAGGCAGTACAGACTTCTATCGCTGCCTCCTCTCTGAGTGCGGAAGAGGTAGGGGACGTGACAAGTAACCTCGGAGATGGCTCTGAAGTTGTGGAGGTGGAGGTATGTGAAGACTCACTTCTTACTGAACAGGAGACAGGACTCATGCAGCTCTCAGACGAGGAGTTGCTGGCCTTAGTCCAAGACTGACGACTATCCCTCCCTGCTCTCTAGTTGCTGTGTATAGAGCACACTTGGATGGATAGATAATTTGAATGAGGTGAACTGATGTCATGGTTAGGATTGATAGACAACATTCCCATGACTCAAGCCTGCAGCTTCTAGCCCTCACAAACAACTCCCTTAAACGCTGACAATCATGAGCAAACTGCGGTTTAGATGTGTGATGCCAGCATACAGATGAAACTCCTAATTCCTTAGAAAAGGAGGTTGTAAGAGAGGACAATCTTCATGGATTGCAACAGACAGCGGTATACATTTCATCCTCAGATAAGCGTCTACTTAATGAAGAAAAAAGAGTAGACAATTCCCTGCAGGACTCCACGCAAACATAAAAAACATACTACATAGGGGTTGAAAGAACTTGACCGTCTCCCCTGACCAGTATTGAATAACATCATACAATGAGAGCTAGGGAAACTTCACATGCCTCTTGTTGATGCTCTATGCTTTCGTATAACAGCGTTTAAGAGATGGTCGTTGTGATCAGCCCCCTCTTCCCCAGGGGCAATCTTCAATCTCTTGGCATCCAGTCTGGGTATCTTGTCCAGCACAGTGAACCATAAGTTTGATATTGACTTCAACCCTGAGCATAAGTACGCGATAACAACATGACGAAATATAAAATTACGAGTCAGGTGTGACATTTCATGTCCCTCGCAACTTCAACAGCATCTGTGTCAGATATTGCATATCTGCTAGAGGATGGGCTAATGGGATAATGTATCCAGGCATTCATAACTCAAGACTTCCATGTTTACTTATCAGAAGACATGAATCATGATACAACACTCCTACAGCTCTGATTTCCATTAACACCTCCAAGTAAGCATACGCACTATGGTCTTACTTGGTAAGCAGTGTCTCTTCCTCTCAGTCATTGTAGAATACTGTTGTACATTTTGGACACAGTCCACACATAGCGTCAACAAATCGTGGCTGCCCCTTAAATATCGTGACCCGCCGAAGGGGTCTATTCTGACGATGCCCTTAGACTCCATGTTCCTGCACTCACAACATATGTTACTCTTATATATTTCCCTCCATGGTCGTTTGCCACGTGTCCTGGTCGCTGTAAGTTGCTTGTAACCCAACGAAGCACAGAGCTTCTCCCACATTACATCATTTGACAAAGCAAAGTGAAAATGCCTGCAAGCCATTTGTAAACTGACTAATGTCATGCCATCTCCAGCGCATTGCGCAATTTTCTCCAGAAGGGACGATGGAAGTGTATCCAACATAATCAATAAGTCATAAACATTTTTTTATAAAAATTGCAATGTTAAGAGGATGTAATTCTTACTCAAGTCTTTGTGCTCCTACATGAAGTGATTGTCGCTTTCTTCACGTACACACACTTCAATCGAGATTTGAATTTTTGTTAAAGGCATGTGCTAGCCTCATTGCGTAAGTTTTGCATGTCTAGTATACCTAGTTTCTATGCGAATGGTTGGAGAATGGCTTTGCGTCCTTTACCTCATTTTTTGTCCCATCAAGCAGGTAGCTGTGCTCACATAGCGTAGTGAATGTGTCTGCTTCATGTAGATCATGCATTTTACAATGGCTTTGTAGTTAGGCTTCCAATGCATCTTGTTCTGTTGCAATAGACAGCTGTGTAACAGTCCCATTGTCAGGATGTGAGGGGCAACATGAGTTTTGCAGTGTCCTTATCGAATTTCTGATGTTTCAGTAGGTACATGTAGAAAGAGGAATTGACGAAATGAAAGTACTGTCAGTGTCCATTTGCTTTTGTTTATAAGACATTTGTTATGATAGGACATGGTTACATTTTTGAAAGTGAACCCATTTTTAAGTACGTATGTATGTCTACACAAAATGTTAAGAAAATATGTTTCCACTTTTATCTCTTAAACTTTGTCATATACCTACCCGGAACACCGGAATACACCGGAACTGATAATTACTGCTGTTGAGAGTGTAAATCAGTAAGGATTTACTTCAAAAATGTTTCAGATTTTATAAGAGGGCGGTGAACAAGTATGGAGCGGGGTGTTCAGAAAAGTGTGACGACTGGGCACCTTCATAAAATTTGTTTCTCCTCTTTGTTTTTTTCTATGTTTTTTCTGCTTCAACTTGGTCCTAGAAAATGTCAGATCCTCCGAGGAACAACGGTCTCCTCGTACCTGCCTGCTCTAACTCCAAGTTGCACTGGGATATTTCATATGCATGGAAAGCATCATCTTAAAGGGAATGTTTCAACACGTCTCTCCAGCTCCTTTAAAGACCTGATTTCAGAAACAGGACATTGTTCCAAAACCATGTCATCTGTTATGGCCTCTGCTTCAGCCAGCTATGAGCACAACCTAGCACCCTCTGTAACCTTTGCCAATTCAATAATGGGATGTGATGAAGGTCCTCCAGCACATCTGAAACGTATCAAGTCCAATTTTTGCAGGTGAATTCCATAGCAAGTCTCGGTATTGCTAATATTAGCCCATTTGTGAAGTCATTGAATCATACATCTTTGATGGTTATTCATTGAAACTACACAGCAGTAGCCCAACCCTCTACAATTGACACCAACTTTGTTACATGACGAATCAAGAATCAAGAATAGGTGCACACAAATAGGGGCTAACCGTGTTGATCATTAGGCAATGCGGCAGTGCTATGCAACTTAAGAGGGCCAAAGAAGAAGGCTCAGAGGATTCAGATTCCAATGGAGGATGGCGGCACATGTGCAGCAATGATGAATGTGGTTACATTGACTACTTCAATCCCAAGGTTACAAGGCAGATCCTTTCACTAAGCTTAAACCTCATTCACAGGCATTCAAGGATCATCTAAGTTGCAACATTTGATTCCTTGTTTTTTCTTGATTGTAAGGGTTGCTGATGCCGATGTGCAGTTTCAATAGCTATTATTCGGACCTTGTTTACAGCTTAAATCTGAACCCTTGTCTACTCAGATGGTAGTAGGTTGCATTGTGGAACATGAGGGGAAGATTCTTCTTTGTAGGTAAGAAATATGGGTAGCTTTTGTAAGGACTTACTTTGTTTTAAATCTTATTTTAAGTGAAAGGTGTTCTCATGTCCCTAAAAATGATGATGATTTCAACAATAAACAGTAGATATATGTATCGACCCGTAATCAAGCTAGTGATCGCTTGCTCCAATTAAATAGAAATTTATTCATCTCTTAAACCTCCATTCACTCAGAGTTGTGGCTGTGATGATCTGATAGACCCTTCATTCAGCCGTCCTTTTTCATTGTTTTCAGGCGAGCTATTGAGCCTTGCAAGGGTTTATGGACTGTTCCAGCAGGGTTCATGGAGCTGGATGAAACCACCGCGGAGGGTGCTGCTAGAGAGACTTGGGAGGAGGCACAAGCTCTAGTGCAAGTGCTTGCGCCTTATGCTCACTGGGACATCCCCATGATAGGTCAGGTGAGATCTCTGTCATAGTGTGGATGGAGACCTCAGGCTTTTCCAGATCTCAGTGAAATTTTGTTTTTTTGTTTCTTACTTTTTTGACAAGCAGACTCTCTCAGACAAGCAGGGGCCTACCTCTTGATACTTTTCAGGCATACATCTTGTTTAGAGCCAAGCTTGTGCATCCATTTACTTTCAGCCCTGGAAGAGAGTCTCTAGAAACTCGTTTGTTTCATCCTGGAGACATACCCTTTGATCAAGTGGCGTTTTCGTCTGTATCCTCAACCTTGAAGTGAGTTTTGTTAGAACTCCTCATGTAGTATATAGTTCATAGTTTTGCAATTGATTGTCTCTTATTCATATCCCATTGCTGTTATATCAAAGGCTGTACTTGGAGGACCTGAGTAGTGGGCGTTGGCATGTGCATCATGGAGTTATTGCCAAGCTCCCGGGGTCTCTGCCTAATGATCCTAGCACATTCAGAATTAGAGACCACGTAGCATTACCCTTAGTATCTTGAAAAATATACCCAATTGGATCGCCAGGGCTCATAGGTGCCCAAGTTGGTTTAGATAACTTCACGACTTTTGAGAAAACTGTTGACTGAATCTAATTATCAGGAATCAATCCTAGGACAAAGACGTTAAGCTTGAACACCTCGACGATTCTTGCGGCATGCATCGGGAGATCATTTAGGGGTGAGGTGTCCCTGTGGTTTATCCAAACCCCGTT
This sequence comes from Chlamydomonas eustigma, assembly GCA_002335675.1. Taxonomy (NCBI): domain Eukaryota; kingdom Viridiplantae; phylum Chlorophyta; class Chlorophyceae; order Chlamydomonadales; family Chlamydomonadaceae; genus Chlamydomonas; species Chlamydomonas eustigma. The sequence continues at coordinate 1,076,597 of BEGY01000003.1, read as the reverse complement.
GATATTCTCATACTTTCTAGAACCTCACAATACACCGTTTGCGCTGCTTATCTGTAACAAAAGCATCGCGTATTGTGGCATCATGATCACAACAGCTGTGCTTCTGCTGTCAGTTGCGCTAGGTCTAGCATCTGCTGAAGTTTACTTCAAAGACTCCTTCGAAGGTAAGTTTGTAAGAAAATTAACGCAGTGCTACTCCTCCTCCTTCTTATGGTTACCAATGTTCTTGCATTGTGAATTTGTGCCTCGTTCTTCATAACTGTTATTCCCTGATTTAAGTGTTTAATTTCTCTTATTTTTACATTAGAAACTCCCTTGTTGTGGATTTCACTCCTGTCTAAAGATCTGATCAACAAAGATCCTTCGTCGAGTTTTTGTGCTATTGCTGTTTTATGTTCAGGAGATTGGGAATCTCGGTGGCATCATAGCACCTGGAAGACGTCAGATGGGACTGCTGGAAAGTTCACAAAAACAGCAGGAAAGTGGACTGGGGATTCTAGCCCCGAGGCCGGTGGTATTCAAACTGGCCCAGATTCTAAGTTTTTTGCCATTTACTCCACTATGGATAAGACATTCGACAACACTGGAAAGGACTTGGTCCTCCAGTACTCCGTCAAGCACGAGCAAGGTCTCGACTGCGGAGGTGGCTACATCAAACTGATCCCAGCATCCAGGTATAATGCACTTCCGAAATTCGACAAAGTGAATACTGCTGTAACCTTTGATCTGGTTTGCTCGCAGCGAGCCCAAGATGAGCGAGTTCGGAGGTGATACCCCTTACTCTATCATGTTCGGCCCTGATATCTGCGGATACTCCACTAAGAAAGTCCATGTCATCTTCACCAACAAGGACAAGAATCATCTGATCAAGAAGGATATCCCTGCTCAGACTGATGAACTCACCCACGTCTACACACTCCACTTGAAGCCAGACAACACTTTCAAGGTATGCTGCAATTATTTATTTTGAACACATCAGTACCGGGATAGCTGGGCAGGTACATGGTTATAGATAATGCATCTGGGATTTCTGTCCAAGTACTGAAATGTTGGTCATCCATGGGCTCCTCTACTCATTTCTCTTACTTACTAGGAACTAACTCAATTGTTTTCACTTACAATTATCCTAGGTTTACATCGATCTCAAGGAGGTACATTCTGGAAGCTTGGAGGAAGACTACGACATCTTGCTACCCAAGATGATCAAGGTATGAAGATGAGCTTACGTCCATACAGAGGGTATGCTCCTTATGAATACTATGATTACTTGAAATCTGGAAGTGCAAGATCTAAATCTGATATGCCCAACAGGACCCCAATGCAAAGAAGCCAGAGGACTGGGATGAGCGAGCAAAGATCCCCGACCCTGCTGACATCAAGCCTGAAGGCTGGGATGACATTCCTGCTACCATCCCTGATGCTGAGGCCACTAAGCCTGAGGATTGGGATGAGGAGGAAGATGGTGAGTGAGGACCTATCAAACTTGTATATAGATTACTTCATGAGGTTTGAGGACTTCATTTGAGGTTTCCAGAGGCCGCCAAAGCTGTACTGTGATGAAAGCCTCAAATATCCTGCAAATGAGGCTGCAACTTCATGACAGCTTCCATGTTATGTGATGTGTGAAAGGTACCTGGGAGCCTCCTGTCATCCCTAACCCTGAGTTCAAGGGAGAGTGGAAGCAGAAGCAGATTGACAACCCTGATTACAAGGGTATCTGGGTTGCACCTGACATTGATAACCCTGACTTCAAGCCTGATCCACTGATGTACAACTTCAAGGACCTGAAGTACATTGGGTTCGAGCTGTGGCAGGTCTGTCTCCTTGCCTCTGTCTGCATCTTCATCCTGTGTCTGTGTTGTCTGCCCATATGTGGAATGCAAAATGGACACTGTTATATATCTTGAGAAATGACTCGATGAAACAGTATGCTAGTAACTATTATGTGTCAACACAACATGTCCTTTCAGGTTAAGGCTGGCTCCATCTTCGATGACATCATTGTCACAGACGACTTCGCAGTTGCTGAGCAGTTTGCTAAGGATACCTGGGAGAAGACCAAGGATGCAGAGAAGGCTGTTTTTGACAAGATCAAGGAGGAGGAGAAGGCAGCAAAGGAGGCTGAGGAGAAGGCTGCCAAGGATGCTGCCCCTGCAGATGCAGACATGGATGATGATGAGGAGGACTATGGAAAAGATGAGCTGTAATTTGTCTGTAGTAAGACAGGAATACTCAGCTTTGTGAATCAGCAGGTCATGCAATATGATCTAATAAATATTGTTGGATCATAGTGATACATTGCGTACTTTTTTGCCTGGTCTGATGTAACTCATGCTGGTCTAGAAATAAACCTTAGTGGTGGTACAGAGCATAATTCAAGAGATCAATTCTGGAGCATACATTCTGGGGAACGAGTACATCATGCCTGCACAGCAGAATGTATGCCGTACATCCACACTAATGAATTGTTTATAAGAAAAGATGGATCTGGCACCATGAATAAGTGATGCGTACACATGTAACCCGAAAAATTGATAATGAATATTTCTCACGTCGCCATGGGCAGACACAACGGGCCAAAGTGCTTTGTCTTAGCGTCACCGAGAACAGAGTCTTTGTGTATGGATTGAACGGCTACACGTCCCTCGGATTATGCAATATATTGAGCGACAATGGTTGGTGAGCCTGTAAGCTCAAATCATTTTTTCTGAAATCTGGTGGAATTTAACAGCTTGAGCGACCAAGTGCTATGACAGTCTACTCAGTCTAAGCGCAGGTACCGTGCATCAACCTCTCTGTGTAGGTTTGTATCTGGCACCTGCAGAAACGCCACTAGTATGGAATACATACAGAGTAAAGGCTGGAAGAGTGTGCTGTACAACCCAGCAGTAGATACTCAGCTGTGGTGTGTTTAAATATGGTTAGCATGTAGTGTACCATGCGTATCTTGCCATGCATTCAGAGATCAGGTGGTATGATGTTACTCCAAGATGATTAACTTGGACCTTAACTGCTCACCCCATACTTGCAACGACTTGCCACTTCATTTGCTGCTGCTGCGTGATACATCACTCGACATGCTGACCTTTGCAACTAGGTCAATGCATTAGACGGTCCTGTAAGTGCTTGTGGCACTGCTGCAGGTCAGCCACCAACTGAAAGATACTCCTTCCTGCTGCCTTACTCAACAGCAACTGAAAGATGCTCCTTCCTGCTCCCTTACTCAACAGCAACTGAAAGATGCTCCTTCCTGCTCCCTTACTCAACAGCAACAGTGCCATGACGCTGCTGTCTCAGAGCTCGCATGTCCTCATCTCCATACCCCCTCTGGGCCTGTCCCTGTACGACCCAGTGAGTTGCACGTGTGACAGAAAGCCAGCATGCTATGAGACTTGAAATTCTGCGGTCATTGTTTCTGTCTCAGAGCACAGCATGTGTTGTCGTTTGAAGTATGCTCCTTCGTTACCTAATACCTTACCTAATACTTTTGTTGCCAAACCTTATTATGGAGGGTACAGACATGCAGTCACCTCCTACCTCCTCATCCTTCAGCAAGCTCTGGATGCCGCGATGTTGTCTTTGTTCTTGCAATATGCCTTTTATCCAGTTTGGCTCCAACAAGATCACAGTGTTTTTATCTGTTTTATTAAATCTGATAAACTTTTAGCTGAATGCCTATCTTACTGCATCCAGTTTGCTATCTGATGCTGTTAGGTCTTAAGTCAACAAATCAAGACCTTGAGCTTGTTAAAAGAGGAGGGGCAGCTTCGCTGGGTGGGGTACCTTTCAAGCACAGGTGCAGCTGCTATGATACTTGTCACAACTATCCATGACTGTTTGCCCCACTGTCTCTGCATGCTGTCCTGTGCTTTCTTACCACAAAATACATAATTATGAAGCCATCCGCTTTGAAGTAAGATCCCCTGTCCTCAAACATTGTGATCCCCTGTTTGTCAATCTTTATTACTGAATTGTAATGTGTAATATAATGTACAGTGTGTTGCAGTGTATGTTTCAAAAGGTCAGTATCCTTTTCTTGATGCAATGTGTGACCAGTGACTGTGCCTGAAAATGAACATGTGTGGATTGTACAACAGCTTCATACCTGCCTTGTACTGCAGACCTATCTGCTTAGTCTGTATTACCAGGCTACACACATCAACAGCATTAAGAATGCTTTAATTGTACAGCAGCTTTATACCTGCCTTGTGCTGAATACTCACTTCGACTTCATGGAAATGCAGGTGTGTACGGCAACTGGGGAGGAGGCTGGGTTGATGAAAGGTGAGTAGTCTGAAACTGTTGAATTGAGTGGCCAGTGTGTAAAAGTGGGTCAGCTAATGATAAAGAAGAGGACAGAATACAAGTTGATTCATTTACGAGCTGTACTCTGAAGGGATGCTTTCTGCTAATGAGAAAGCTAGAAGGCATACACATGGGTTACAATATCAAGTGCAATTGATCCTCATCTCACACATCAGATACGAATCCAATATTTTGGATGTGAAGCAATTATGGTTTGTCCATTGACTGCCATGCAGCACAGAATGTCGGTCCTTGACCTCAAGAGGATTGGTGAGACGTTCAGCTGAGGAAGCATGGCAATTGGCACACCAAAAGCATGGGCTCCCTCTTCACATCTTCAGAATAGCAGGCAAGACATCAAGTGTCGGCACATTGATTTTATTCAAATGTTACTTGATTTTAGATCATCACTCTATCTTAATAGGAGCTGCAATGTTGTAAAGCATATCCTCAGCATTACAAGGTAATGTATCAAGCCTAAAGCAAGAGTCACCCTTTCACCCCCTTCTCCTGAAGGTATATATGGCCCTGGAAGGAGTGCTTTAGAGGCTGCAAAGAAGTCCAAGGTATGTTTAAAGATTACATAACCCCAATGGATTAATCCCGTTTGCAGTTACTGTTGTACAGTACGTTGCCCTCAGGCACCTCCACCTCATAGGGGTATTTTGATTTCAATTCTTCAATCTGTGACTTCACGACTATTGATTAGGAGGAGTTGCTCTGACATTAACATGTTGGTAGTGGCTGTACCAAATGATGTACCTACTTCAGTATTGTAATGTGTATTTTAGAATCACCATCACCACTGCCTTCATACCTGTTTATGAGAATTCATTCAAATGCTGCTTTCTGAACTGTACCCAGGAGAGTTTGAGCTCTGAAAACAAGACAAGGAGGTCCAAACAACAGTTCACTAGTAGATGTCATGTGCTGGACATCTGCAAGGTGAGATACAATCTTCACTCCATGCATGATTCCATGGTTTTCCATGCTCTGCAAGACAAGCGCATGATTCCATGGTTTTCCATGCTCTGCAATACAATCTTCACTCCATGCATGATTCCATGGTTTTCCATGCTCTGCAAGACAAGCGCATGATTCCATGGTTTTCCATGCTCTGCAATACAATCTTCACTCCATGCATGATTCCATGGTTTTCCATGCTCTGTATGACAATCTTGACCATTCTTTCAATGCAGACTGTTCAACTCAGTATGGAGCAGCCTAGACCAGGGGCCATCTACAATGTTGCCGATGATGATCCTACACCACGAAGGGAGGTGGGTTGCAGTGAGGATTAGTGCCTGATGTGTGGCATGTGAGAGGGTAGTAAGGGTGCAGGACATGGCATACATGCAGTAACTGAGTAGGACATGGCTTACATGCAGTAGCTGAGTAGAATATGGTGTGGTGTTGGTGTGGCAGCTGACATAATTTTATTAGACAGATGCATGCATGAGGTGATTATGGCGACATGTTAACTCAGTGGATTCAATTAAAGAATGAAGGAGTGGAATGCGTTCCATTGCCCGCGGCACCACATTAGTATGAAGGAGTGGATTTTGTTCAATTGCCCACGGCACCACATTCGTATGCCCTTGGTTGCCCAGGTTGTCAACTTTGCACAAATGTTATTGCTGGGGACCTCAGATGGAAAGGGTGACGAACCTGAGGGTGTACAGCCTCCTCCCAGCTCCTTTGGTAGAGAGAGTAGTGACTTGATGTTGAGAGCAGCTGTAAATAGCACGTTGAGTCAGGAGGTGAAGCATGAGGCAGTACACCCTGCTCCTGTGAAGCATGAGGCAGTACGACCTGCTCCTGTGGAGCTTAACCATGACAAAGGTGGTGCAGATGGATATGCTGCACCATGCACTTTAGGCAAGCCTCAGGCCTTTGAGCGAGCCGCTGCTGCCGCTGCTACACTCAACAGTGTAGAGGAGCTTCAGGCTTCTGACAGATCCCCTGCTGCTGCTGTTGCTCAGCTGGAGGAGAAGCGTGTGTGCAATGACCTGATCAAGCTGGAGCTGGGGGTGAAGCTGCACTTCCCATCGTACCGCAAAGGTATTGCAGCAATACAGGGAGGGGACATGTCCCCTTTCACATTGATGGATCTCCAGTACTTAGCAGGCCAAAGCACATCATCAGATCTTAGAGAAAGATCAGAGTAATAAATGAGGCCTTTGCGCCTGTGTCTCAGAACTTGTTAAGTATGTTGAAGTTTCTATTGCTTTCTTTCACAGACATGAATTTTGCAGATTCAAGTTCGTTGATGCACAAGTATATGACTAAGCGGGAATCACCACATAAAAATGTAAAATCTCTGACTGTTGTGCATGGTCAAAAGTACTTGCTTGTCCTTGCGACCTCCTTTTGTTTGGAGGATCCGTCAGTTCTCTTTCACCTTCTGTTTTGAGGCACATTTCATCATCTGTTTTTACAGCAGCATCAGCTCAGGGTTAAAGGTTTCCCGCCCATTCACTGTAATATCCTAATATCCATCAGCAAAAAATACAGTTCAGCAAAGTATGAACACAAACATGAGTAAGGTGCCCCATACAAATACTATATCTTACATGCAGAGTAAGTGCTCAAAATGAAACACAGAGCTGCCTCAAGAGAACTACAATGAATACCAGACTGTGAGCAGTTGTTTTAGGTGTCAGTCCCAGGTGCCAGGAGCCTTGTGCTGGCCCTCGGGTAATGATGGAAAAACTGTTTAAATTACTGTTGTTTGAAAACAGCTGTTGACCTTAAACTATGACCTCAAAGTATGAGCCTCAAAGTCACCAAAATATGCGCGCACATGCATCGAACATTTTTCTTGACTAGTTCTGGAGATGCTAGTTCATTCCCAGGGCCAAAGTTCCCAGGCCGGAGGTATTATATAATTGAATCTGGCTGAAGTCATATTAAGCTGACCTCTAAGCTTCTCAAAAAGATAAGTGCTGCTCCCTCCTATCTCTTCCCCCTTGACATATCCTGACTCAATCTAAGGGCCTGGGTCTTTTATACTGTGTGAGAGACCTTTCACATTCTTGGATACGGCCATTTAGAGCACCCTGCAATTCATCAGAAATACGGCTGAAAGGTATCATTAACGGGCTCATCTCCGCCTGAGAGATCTGACAACACATTCGAGAGCTGACAAATGATGGCAGCATTTGCTTGCCAAGTAAAAAATACCTAGCTTTAATCCTTTCTAGAACTTTAAGTGCACCACTCTTAATTAGAACTGCCACAATGCAAATGTTCCCTGAAGCATCACAACCTCACCAACCTCAGTTGCAATGCGCTGACGGAAGATATGCGCAACAGCTTTGACTGTAGGCTGTAAGATAGTCTTGATCTCCATTTCTTGACGTGATACCTGTTGCATTGATCAAGAGATCTAGCTATAGAGCTAGGTATGATGACAATTGACCAGATCTAGGAGACCTGCATAATGAGTTCATGAGCAACAGGGATGGAGAACTCCTGTCCTTAACCCTAAACCCTGTCCCCATCAAGGATACTGCTTGAATCAGGAAGGGGCAGCTGCTCTCATTTCAAGGACGAGAATCAAATCCTATCCTTTCAAGGACTTGGGTTCATGAAGTGTCTTCCGTCAACATGGATTCACACATTCACACATTCACACATAAATGAGACAGGCTTGCAGCCTTCTGATTGGCAGGCACTGTGCTTTAGAGCCGCAATTCATGCTCAAATATGTACATACAGCCTGACACAAATATGAGACACACAAGTAGCCTGACACAGATTCACAAGTAGCTGACATAGATTCACAAGTAATAGCTGACATAGATTCACAAGTAGCTGACATAGATTCACAGGTAATAGCTGACATAGATTCACAAGTAATAGCTGACATAGATTCACAAGTAGCTGACATAGATTCACAGGTAATAGCTGACATAGATTCACAAGTAGCTGACATAGATTCACAGGTAATAGCTGACATAGATTCACAAGTAATAGCTGACATAGATTCACAGAATTTATTGTGCAAGTCCTCCAGATCAAGTCCACCGACCTGAGATTGCAAACATTCCAAGTTTTTACCCAGGCTGTCAGAAGTAACGTCAGCATCGGACAGTGGTAAGTGTAGCTTCCCCCGCAAGACTGCCATTAATGTCTGCAGCTTCTCCTCCTTGGCTTTGGCAATTGCAGTTGCCTCTGCAACATCCCTCCTTACCTGATGCAACATACACGCCTTTGAAAATATGTGTGAAAATATGTGTGAACACTCAACAGAGGAGGCAGGGCTCTAGTATTGTAGTAGAAACAAAATCTCAGGTGTTCAATCTTCAAGTCAATTATGAGTTCTTGTACTTTTTGTTGCATCATCAGTCTTCCCTTACCCTTGTCAGCTCACAACATTGCTGCTCCAGCTCTGCACAGTGAGCCTCATCTTCAGGGGCCTGTCATTAGTGAGACAGTTTTTATACATAAGAATCTATGTCTTGTTCTTAACAGGGCGCACCATCACCTTATTAGAGGCTCAGAGCTTTAGGTTTCAATCAATACGGATCAGATCAGTCACTAGACATGTGGAAGGGTCCGGAAGAAATTGACTGTTCTTCGATGCAAGACCTTCATGTAGCTCATGCTCTGATTAATAGCACTCGGATAAGGACTCAAGTGAAAGGCAACTGGCTGGCGATGTAATAATTAGTACACTCATTTCTCTTTCAGCATATTTAATCATTACCTGTGCAGAATGTGAAATCTGTTCCAAACTCAAAGAAGATGGCTGTGACGCCGCCTCTGAGTGCAGGCCAGCTGGATTTAGCTCTATAATCTCTGTTCTTTCTGGATAGTTTTGGGCTGGCCTCTTGCGCGGATTTTTCTGCGCCTACAAGTAGGTTGAGGAATTTAAAGTACAGTGAGTAGATGCGACAATAAGAAAAATACCCAAGACTTTTACTGGGTATCTGCTCATTATGCACAGTGCAGGTTTGGAAACAACCTTGATGATGCAGGAATGCATGTAGCTTTCTGAATATGTTCACAGCTCTTCTTGTTCTCTAGAAGGACATTTCATGCACACAAACTCGGTTTTAAACTTCTAATATCTTGACAGAAAGCTTTTCTGCGCAATACAATGTTAAAATGAGTTTTCGTGTTCATCGATACAAATTCAAAATTGTATTCCTACATTTGCCCCAAAGAGCAACATATACAATGCGGAGTCTCAATCAGTGCCGAATATTGATGATTTATTTATATATTTGAATGCTGAGATTGGTTCCAAGTTTTTGTCGTCCCACATCGTTCAAAACCACTTTGGAACTTTTTGAGACTGCTACTTTAACATTATCCAATTAACGATATTTCGATTTGAAGGAAATCCTTAAATTTTCACACAGGTGCTTGAGCTCCAGAGCTACGTCTCTGACTGCTGGTCTGTCCTCGGGAACAACTGACCTATTTGATTGAGAGGAGACACGTGTAACTGATATCTTCAGAGCCTTGTCTTGGCCTAATGAGCACAATCGAGAGTAAAGTTCAATGAGTTTTGGACGAACCTGCATTTTTGCGCCAGGCTTGCATACGCATTCAAAGCAAGTGATCCTGTTGGCATGTCCATCGTTGCTCTTCCTTTTAGCCTTGCAACCTGGATACGCATTGCACGCCAAGTGCTGAAAGACCTCCCAAAATCCACAGCCATTAACATTGCCATTCCTTTTAAATACACTTCTGAGACACTCAGTTTTTTTTTAACCTTCCCATTTCGCCTGTATTTTTCCATTTTCCAAGTTGCTACTGTCACCTGAGATGCTGACTTGTCCTCCAGAAAGCCATGGCCCTCATGAGCCATCTCCCACATCACACAACCCAGGGCATACACCTGAACCAATCAGCACACAACACACACACACAATATCAATCGTGTCTTCACTGCACTAGCAGCCTGTCTCCACTTATAAATCATGGTTCAATGTCTGCTCAGCTCACTGTCAACATTCCCTGTATACATTCCCTGAAGTCTACCATTGCTAAGATCACTTGTATCTATAACACAATTAAGCTGCTTACATCGGCTGCTTCACCAATAGCATCCGCCAAGTCCTCATCCCAGAATTCAGGTGCCCTGTTTTTAGAGTTAGAACAAGTACGATGCCATGAAACTAAATACCAAGTGGACAGTTCATGCAGCAAGTGCACATCAGCAGCTGTGTGAAATGTGTAATGAATGCATAATTCTGTTTCTGTGGGGAGGAACAGTTTTAAACCTACAACTTGTCATGAAACAGTCGTCACATATGAGTTATGACTGTTAATCTCTCTCACTTGTATCTAGATGTCCCCCTATCTCTCACATGTATCTAGGTGTCCCCCTATCTCTCGCCCAATCTTCCCCAGCCACTTCCTTACTCCTCATTGTGAGTCCAAAATCAGCTAGTTTTGCAAAGACTGTGCCTGGAGGACCATCAAACCTCAATAGAACATTCGCGCCTTTGACATCCAAGTGGAGCATTCCACAACTGCTGTGAAGAAAGTCCAGAGCCCAGGCTACCTATTGTCATAAGTCACGAGTTTCAAAGTTACAGTCTTGAATTAAGCAGAGAGTCAAACAAAATGTAAGGAAGTTAAAAAGAGGTTAATTGTTGAAAAGAAGGGGCACTAATTTTCACGGGAACATCCTACACCTGTTCTGCTACACCTGTTCTGCTACAGAAGCTGCGAGGAGCAAGTTGATGCCCTGCTGGATGTTCTTTCCTTTGAAGGCCGCTAAGACACTTCCTCCCGCCATGAGCTCCATCACCATGTGAACCTGATGTGAAGGCCTTACAAGTAACATACAAGACCTGCTACATGCTACATGCTACCTGCTGAAGCATGCACTCTGAAAAAACCCTAGTCTATTACCTCATGGCTGCATGTACCCTGAACAACACCCTAGTATATCACCTCATGGTTTGCAGTTTGCGCCTTTGAGGGAGTTTTCTCATTCAAAATCCTTGATAGCTCGTAGCACCTCACTGGAGCTGTTGCATGGCTGTAAATAGAGGCTGCCATGGTCCTCAGTAACCCTGGGTGGTGAAGTGAGGACCCAAGCACAGCCTACACAGCCCACAGCATTAATGGAGCAGTCTGATGTCAAGGAGAGACAATCAGCTAGGATGTAGCTCACCTCTACACTTAACTCATCCAAGGAGAGACAATCAGCTAGGATGTAGCTCACCTCTACACTTAACTCATCCAAGTCGTCTTGGTCATCCAGACACAGCTTCTGCACTTTGACTGCCACAGGCTGTCCTCTGTACCGCCCCTGGGAGGTACCACATGTGACAGCCACTCAGATTTAAATTTTATGACAAGAATTTGGAGATGGCATTGCTTGAAGAGAAAATCATTGATGTGTCCTGACATTCTTCTTCAGCCAATAAAACCTTGGAATCTTTAGGACTTCTGTGCTCATGTCTCACCCTGTGCACCGCTGAATAATTCACCACATTCAAATAATCAAGATAAGAACATTCACCTGGTAAACGCTCCCATAGGCACCTTCTCCTAACAAAGATGCGGCACTAGCTTGAAATGTCAATGCTTCCTGGTCAATAACAGGGACACATGCGGGCAAGGCTATGACAGCTGCTCGGCCGCCTACATGTTGTTCAAGGTTTTCCTTATCAGCCATGCCATGTGAATCCTCTAAGATGGTTGGGAATGGAGGCTGGGTGGACTTAGCAGCTACAGCTGCAGCTTTGGCTGCTCTGGTGAGGGGAGGGGGAGCCACGGCCACAGCTGCAGCAGCTATGGCACAAGCAGCTCGCCTACGAGACTCATAAGCAACCTTGACATGCTTATGCGTGTTGCTGGGCATTAAGATGGAGGCAGGTGGAGGAGCGGTGCAAGGGGCAGATGCTTGAGGCAGAGTGCTACAGTCATGCTGAGTGAGATGGTGGTTTAGAGTTAAAGGATGCATGATCAGCTCACGCCCTAGCTCACTTGCTTTCATGGACACGACAACTGCAGGGTGAGGGGCCTTTGACTGTGGCACTTTTGAATTTGAATATTTTGTTCCACGGCTATGTTTTAAAGGTCTGTCAGGATCTTGACTTTTCAGGGAGTCTGGGGAATCTTTTTCCTTGATATTGTCCTTGTCTGGGAGCATCCTTAATGCAGATGTGCTGCGCGTGGTTCTTCCATGACCACAGAGAAGTTTTTCACCTACAGCAAATAAGATGAATATTAGAAAACATCTCAAAAATAAGGCCCCTTTGCTACTTGAGGCTAAGAGGATGTTCGTAAGGAAACATATATGTGAGTGTCTAAATCTTTAGTCATCCTGCATCTCTTGGGGATATGTGTAATGAAAATATGAGTTCTCACAAGTTGGTACCTACTTGTCATATTCTCCTTACTATTGATTTCACTTTCGTTCTTCTCTGAGCCATTCAGCTTCAGATGCTGTTCGTGCAGAGATTCATTGCGTGTAAGTCCAAAGAAGTTGTGACACTTACACCTCTTCCTCTTACCTGAAATTTTCTGAGACCCTCTGCTTCGCTCCTTGTCTGTCGATTCATGATCAGTATCTGCGCATGCCTGAGCTTTTGTCGTCAACCGATTTCACAAAAAAACAGATCCCGTACTTCTGTCTCATCGTTTTTGAATACCTTCAAGTATGAGCACAATCACGTTTGATTCTTTTGCACAGATGTCCTTAAATATAGACTATCGGAACTCCCTCTGATCAGGTTGGACTTATCATGATTCGTTTTTTCAATGAATTATCATCGAGGTTTAGGTCAGACTGGAGAAGTATCCTTCCCCTGCATGCATTTACACCGTGACCAGCATGAGTTTTGATCAGTAAAACAAATAATGCAATGAGACAACTATATGCAATGTACATGGGTGCCGTGATAACTTACTCGGACAAGGACAGCACTTCTGTAACAGCCCTTCGAAAATTTCACAGAAGAAAGAGACTCAGAACGAGTTAATACAGGAAATTACGGCAGTAAATAAACATGCTCTTCTAGCAACTAACACATTTTTTCATTTAATGATCTATCATCATAGGTAGCTCCATAATCATGCCAATCAAAAGCAATATAAGTTGCTCTTGTCAGAACTGATGGAAAAACATTTCTTGGCATCTTCACACTGTAGAGAAAGACTAATTATCACGGGAGATAAGTCTAATTGCAGGCAACTTAAAAGGCTACATCTTCAGCAGCCACTGAAGTTCTTCCAGTGCCAATATCTCAAGACTTGGTAAACCACTCATTCAAACAAAATCATGCAGATTCTGTTTATCCGACCTCTGAAAAGTCAATGTTAAAATCAGTTTGCACGTGCTGCTTTGCGGCCTAGCACCTTGCTCCATGGTGCAGGAGAAGACAATGCAGACTGAACGTGAACCTTCTGCATATCCTCCTCAATCTTGTCAGAAATCACCTCAACTTTCACGGTTGCCTCGGTCTCCAATTTCTGTGCAGGCTCCACAGACCCCACCTCAGCTTGGCTGCCCTCATCCACTTCAGATGTAGCTGTCTTCGGTGCCTGCTCCTTGGCCACTCTGGCCTGAATACTTAAAGCCAAGAATGCATCAGTGGGCTGTCCTGGAGCCCATGCAGGGGCATCAGTGCGGAGCTTTCGAGAGGCAAAAGCAGGTGTCCATCGGCGTGGGGCAGATGTAGATGCAACCCCTCCAAGAGCTGGGAAGGCAGATTCATAGGTCTGGGTGGGCTGAGCAGGAGTGCCTTTCACAGGAGCAACATTGGAGGAAAGAGCAGCGGATGGGTGCTTCTGGTGCTTCTGTACTCCTTGTCTCAGCTTGTACTGCTTCCTGTAGCTTCCACGTTGTTGCTGGCCCTGCCATGTAGGAAGAGTAGCAGTGGCTGACACTGTGTGCTGCTGTTCCTCTTGCTCAGAAACCTCGGATGAAGCAGTGAAGACGTCAGAGGGTGGGGCAGCAATACCGTTGGACAACGACGGCGAGCTGACTGAGGAACTTCGGGCATGAACAGGAACTGGGGCAGCAATAGCAGGTGGGTTTGAATGATGGTTGTACTGCTCACTGTACTGCTCAGTTCCATTGTCATAGTATCCCATGGCATAGTTGTACTGCATCATTTGAGAGCACTGATAGACATGCAGTACTCCACTGGCCTGCGTGGATTGTGAGACACTCACATTCACTAACAGGACATGAGCAAGTGTAAGCATTTCTCAAAAATTCCATGCATGCACACAAAAAAGCGAGCGTGTCAGAGATCACCCCTGAAGGCCAGATTACCACACCCACTTTGCTCTATATTCGTTACAGAAATACTTGATCTGCCTCTGTATCCAAGGTTGTAAACAGAAGCACCATCATAGTATGTGGGATATGACATATTCCTTGCAGGATTTAACTGTAATCTACGCACCTCAAGCGCCTCCACAGTTGCAAAGTGGCGGTAGGAGGACTGGAAATGCTGTAATGTTGAAATCCCAGAAGAGAAGGTTCTGGAGCACTTGTCACAGAAGCAGGTGTTGACAGCATTAAGGGTCCATCCAGTAAGAGTGGATGCTACATTCACATCACACATTCAGTGATGTGTCAAAAAGGCTTTTCAGGTACACCCTGCTTAAGTAAACCAAGGGATAGAGAGCAGAAAACATCGATATGCACACGGTTATGCAGTACAAATTATTAAAACTCACCTAGGTAGCCAGGCCACCACTGATCATAATCGTGCTGGTAGCCGTTCATCTCCCCATCAGCCATTTTTTTGCTCTTTCTTATCGCAGCACGATTTCGACTCCTCTCAACTTTGACATTGACACTGGGGTTTGTACTATCCAAAGTTGGGATGTGTGTTTTGTCTCCTCCAAGATCGGGGGCAGTCACTGAGGCGGAGGCGGCCAGATCAACAGATTTACCCACCTCCAGGTGAGATCCTTCATAGGAATCAGACATTAAGAATGTGTATCAAGAGAGATATGATATCTCAGACGGGGCGTCTCTTCGCTGGATGAGGACGTAAACAGTTTTAGGCGTTCTGTTTTCAAGCAAGTGAGCTTGCAATACAAAACGATAAGATCAGAAACACAGCAATGGCTGTTACTATACAATTACATGGTAACAGTTGCAACATGCCATGTGAGAAATATGAGGCAGGCCCAATGGGGCGGCCACTTTCGAGAGCACGACAACGAGCATCTCTTTTGCATCTATTTCTGAGCAGACAGTAACATGGCAAAATCCAAGGTAGGTTCACTGCTTTTACTCTCATAAAGACTAGCTGAACTTAACTTTTTCACTCGTGCATCTGCAGAACCATACAAATCACAACCAGGTAAATAATCTTTCTAATCTCCATCCTACTTAATGCTCGAATGATCCCAACTGACACTTCTTTTGTTCGTGCAGAACAAGAAGGCACACAAAAACGGCATTAAGAAGCCTCAGGCACACAAGTACAGCAAGACCAAAGGGGTGAGCATATAAAATCTGCGACTAATAAAGTTTTTCGATCTCGCCAGCAGAAGGTTTAATTCTTTTCTCTAAACTCAGATGGACCCCAAGTTCTTGCGTAACCAGGTGTGTGCATCAATTCATCTTTCAGCTTCATATCATATGTAAATATCTCAAGATTGTGAGAAATGACGTATCAGCTAATCCTGCTCATATACTCCACATTCTGAATGTTACATGAAGTATAAGGCACAACCCTATCTCATGTCTGAACAGGAAGGAAATTATGCTATGCCATAACTTAATCCTAGTATTTTACTTATTCAGAGGTACGCCAAGAAGCACAACAAGCCTGTTGAGTCCAAGTAGAGCTAAAGAGTCTATGTTCTTTACGATTGGATGGGATCTAGCTTCAGAAGGCGCTTAAACTAGTTCATCGAGTCTCCTTGCCATTCTGACTCTTTCCAATCTAATGTTGATGTAAGCTCTCTGCAAATCTAGGCAAGACTCCCAACTTGAGGCAGAGATCTTCATGTCATGCATCCATGGACATCTTTTCCATGTAAGGAAATGCCACCCCGTCCCACTGTGTGATAAGCAGTACAAGTTGGTAATGTTCTTAACAATGTACAAAAATTTGACTGATAGAGTCTAATCTATTACGTAACTACATACATAGATCTAGTACAAATTGAAGTTTTAGAAAAAGTAGAGAAATCAGCATTAAGAAATGCTGAGTAAAGTTACGATTACCCTCGAGCACACGCACAAAGAAAGGTATTTACAGAAAGCACACGGTACGCAAGCAATTTCTTGAACTTAGTTCCTCTTCTAGAAGTGTGCAACAGGATTAAGCCTTGATGCAGGTTCCCAGGCTGAATTACACAGATAGCTCATCAGGTGATGTCAGATTTCTGAAGAAAAAACCAAGCTCATTTTCTACCAAGTTGATGTTGTAGGAATGAAGGATTAAAATGCAAAGAAGCAGGGCGATTTGCCTTCATCAGAATTGATGGCTCAGTCATGCTCCTTTCATCAAAGGGCATTGGATGCTATCAAAGGGGTCTGCTGCCACTTGTTGCCTGAGGGCGCACCTTTGTGAAGTCCATTGGTTGACCTATGTACAGCAAGGCAGTAAAGGGTGGGAGACATGAAAGGTCACAATAGAAGATGCTTGACAAGATGCTGCAAGCAGACATCAATCATCAATGATAGCAGATAGGTTCAGTACTCATAGGTCAACATAGATTCAGTAATAGGCTGTCTTTAACTGCAAATGCTACCTTCAAACAGATCTTTGTCAATGAAAGCCTCCACTTTATCTGGGCTGTAGCGAACGTATTTACTTCGATTCACTGAGAACTCAACAGTTGAGTACTCCTCAAAGAATGCCTCATATGCAGGTAACAAGTCCTGAGGGTTTAGCAGGGGTCCAACAATGGGAGCTGTCAGCATCATAGCCTGGAATGCTAAACTTGCTGCTCTACGTGTATTTATGATATCAAAAATGTAAGATCGTGAGGTTCATAACATGCCAGCTCAGCAATTAATTGAATCCCCCAGCACATTAGTTGGCTGTAATTTTATTCATCGCTCCCAGCGGAAGGTGGTTACATTACCTGCTTTATTGCTACCAGCGGAAGGTGGTTACATTACCTGCTTTATTGCCTTTCTCACAGAACATTTAAGACGAGCATCAGGGATTGTCCACCCTGTTTGAGCCATGTAAATAGCCTCAAAGGCTGTGTTGAATGCCTTCCACTTCGCCTTCACCCACTCCCTCCACTTTGCATGATCTGAAGGCTGCACTTCCTCCTGTTAGGACAGAGGGTTTAGGGTTGCACCCTCATAAATGCACCACATAATGCTCCACCTAGTTTACAAGAGATTTGTGACACCTAGCATGATAAACATTAATCCTGGTTCCCAAAGCCAAAACATTGAGGGATCAAAGTGCTCTTACTGCACATGACTCTGAACTCTCCCTCACCCCACTCAAGATGCGCTCCAAAGCCTTGACAACCGGCTGCCAAGTGAGTGCATGGTACTGCTGAGCATATTCTTCTACCATGTCCCGATGTTTCTTCAGCCATGTTTTGCTGAGCATGAGCTTGCCTTCAGTCTTATCAGAAGCGCTCACCTGCACTCCATCCACACAAAAATTCTTCCATGTCAAACTTTCAACCAAGTGCTCATGCTCTCTCTGTACAAACTAGAAAATTATAAGCCACACCAAATGGTTCCTAGCATTAAATTCAGAGACACTACATACAATCTCCACTTTCTAGTCACAGCCTTATGCGAAGGCTCTCAAAGACTTGCCATATAATTCACGTTGTTCATCAAAAACACTGCACCCAGAGCAGGTATCTTGTACAGCTTGCTCTTGAACTCCATACTGTGGAGCAGGCCACCCATAACAGTCTCAACTGCGGCACCGACGGTCTGGGTGGCATGTGAAGAGGAGACAGAGACAGGACTATCTGCAACCTTGGCAGCTTTGCGACTGCTGTCAGCAGCGGTACTGGACTGGCCGGCACTCATGCCGCTTGTACTGCGTGCCTCCTCATTGTATGCGTCATCATCATGAGCATCTCTC
Organism: Chlamydomonas eustigma; assembly: GCA_002335675.1. Taxonomy (NCBI): domain Eukaryota; kingdom Viridiplantae; phylum Chlorophyta; class Chlorophyceae; order Chlamydomonadales; family Chlamydomonadaceae; genus Chlamydomonas; species Chlamydomonas eustigma. Next base: position 1,058,277 of record BEGY01000003.1, on the reverse strand, counting down.
CCAGTACTGAACAAGACCTAGGCATGTAGGGAGAAAGCTTGAAAATGCAGTCACTATGAGTAGATCCCAGAATGAAACATCTTCATTAGCAGATGTGTGAAATATGTGTGAAATATCTCCAATAGCAAACGTGTGAGGACCACTCACTGAGTCTTCACGATGGAGGCGTGTGGACTCACAGGCCAATTGTGAAAGAAGCGTTAAACCATCTGGTCTAGCAGCCTTTGCAGCCTTTGTATTCACATTGTTCATAACTGTCACAAGGGTTATCACAGATTTGCCTAGAGTTCACAACTAATGCTATGAACATGGGTGCACATGGGAGTCCATGTATTTGTCCACCACATGAGTGCACATGGGAGCCCATACTTGGGTCCTGCTGAAAATCATACTGGAGTCTTGTCCAGAGGAATCAAAGTTTGAAAGGTAACAGGCAAGACCAGGCCTACCTCAGTATTAGGATAGCTAAAGAGCCGCCTCAGAAAACTCAGGATGTGCGCGCACTGAGGGTGGACTGTCCCATCCACAGTCTGAGCCTTACTGTTGTCTCGCTCTACGCTCATCTCAAACTCAGAGAAGGCAGATCTGTCGGAAGCAACACAATCAGGAAGCAGAGGTTAACACAAAATGTGTGAAATTGACGCACAAAAAAATCCATGTAAGTACCCTCTTTCAGAGGAACTGAGAGACTGACATTGATATGAGTGATGCAACAGGATTCAATACTTAGAGACACTGTTGTTGAAATGCAATTTTGCTACACTTCTTCACGCTGCTGTGCAGAGGGGCGTTCAGTCATGCCTAGCAGCTCCTCGTACCTAGCAGTTCTTGCTAAGAGTGTGTACAAATTCCGCAGCTCTGACAGATACTGCCCAAATCGATTCATGTGCCCAAGCAGCTCCTCCAGCAGCGGCAGCACCTCCTGCCATCACATCAGCACTACGTTACATCAGCACCTCCAGGCAGCAGGCAGTACTGGGTATCATACCTCCATGTGCTTATTAATACCTCCCCTTACATGTCCACACCTCCATTCCACACCGTTGTCCACACCTTCAGGTGTTTGTTCATCTCCAGCAGTACAAACACACGCGACGACCCTCCCTTTCTCAGGCCAGCCACATCGGATCCTTGCTGTATTAATGTCCTCATGACACTTGACAGTACACCAATGCAGGCTGCTTCATCAAAGGGGGACGGCCAGATGGATCTGCGTGATCAACGGTGAGATGATGTGATGTGATTCCCACATGGCAGCAATGTGACATGATTCCCACATGGCAGCAATGTGATGTGATTCCCACATGGCAGCAATGTGATGTGATTCCCACATGGAAGCAACAGAGTTCACTGACACAGGGTGTGAAGCCTGAATGGAAGCAACAGAGTTAACTGACACAGGGTGTGATGCCTGCATGGAAGCGACAGAGTTAACTGACACAGGGTGTGAAGCCTGAATGGAAGCAACAGAGTTCACTGACACAGGGTGTGAAGCCTGAATGGAAGCAACAGAGTTCACTGACACAAGGTGTGAAGCCTGAATGGAAGCAACAGAGTTCACTGACAAAGGGTGTGAAGCCTGAATGGAAGCAACAGAGTTCACTGGAACAGGGTGTGAAGCCTGAATGGAAGCAACAGAGTTCACTGACACAAGGTGTGAAGCCTGAATGGAAGCAACAGAGTTCACTGGAACAGGGAATCTGTTTTTACAAAGTGTTATCACACTTCGCAGATTCATATGAAATGCATAGTCAAAGTAGAGAGCACAGTCTAAGTGGAGAGCGCAGTCTAAGGCATATCTCAACTTCTGCGTCCATGTTTTATCCTGAGATCCCACTAGAAATATTTATGAACAGCTGTTGAGAAGAAAGCTTTAATCTCCCACTGAGTACCCTTTAAGGCATTGGAACCCTCATGCAATGTCATGATTGCGAGATCCAGCATCCTCTATTCCAAGTTCATGGTTAAAATAGCGACCCTACCTCGCTAAATCTAGCTCACTCGCAGCAACAACAGCCATCACTCTCAACTGCAAGTTCCAACTGTTCACTGTTTTCTCAAGCTGATCAGCGCTCTGTACCTGGAGAGTGCGCAAGGAAGGCACTGGAAGCTAATGGAAGGCACAAGAAGCTAATGGAAGGCACTGGAAGCTAATGGAAGACGAACAGCTAATGGAAGGCACGAAAAGCTAATGGAAGGCACAAAAAGCTAATGGAAGGCACGAAAAGCTAATGGAAGGCACGAGAAGCTAATGGAAGGCACGAGAAGCTAATGGAAGGCACTGGAAGCTAATGGAAGGAGATTAATCAGAACATGAACAGAGCTACATCAAAGCATGGAGAGAGCTACATCAAAGCATGGAGAGCTATATCAGAACATAGACGGAGCTTCTTCAGGGCATGATATCAGGACATGGAGAGAGCTGCTTCAGGGTATGGAGAGAGTTATATCAGAAAATGGAGTGAGCTTCTTTAGAACATGGACGGAGCTATCATGGCATGACAATATATGATGACAATGAGAGACATGCTAACCTGAGGGTGTTCCTTCTATACCACCATTCATGATCACACTCACTTGCAGTGAAGACAGGGTGGAATTAGGCTCATATCCAACCAACCGCATAATGGACTCCACGGTGCGGCCTCGGACCTGTCCAGTCAGAGCAGGGCAGGACCAGATCATAAGCCATGCAATAAAGGGCAGGAACAGATCACAGGCCATGCGATAAAGGGCAGGAACAGATCACAAGCCATGCAATAAAGGGCAGGAACAGATCACAGGCCATGCGATAAAGGGCAGGAACAGATCACAGGCCATGCGATAAAGGGCAGGAACAGATCACAGGCCATCCGATAAAGGGCAGGAACAGATCACAGGCCATGCGATAAAGGGCAGGAACAGATCACAGGCCATGCGATAAAGGGCAGGAACAGATCACAGGCCATGCGATAAAGGGCAGGAACAGATCACAGGCCATGCGATAAAGGGCAGGAACAGATCACAGGCCATGTGATAAAGGGCAGGAACAGATCACAGGCCATGCGATAAAGGGCAGGAACAGATCACAGGCCATGTGATAAAGGGCAGGAACAGATCACAGGCCATGCGATAAATTTTGACTGAGTAGTCATCAGGATCATCTCGCAAAACTGAGCAAAACGTGCAACTAGATCTTGTTCCACAACAGCATCGCTGCAAAATCTTGTTTGTTAAGCTCAGCTGAGGACTCAGAAATGGCAAGGAGGCACTTTGCGCACGCTGGTGTGAAGGTTTTGAAACACTCTTCCAGTACTCATAGCCACAACATCATTCATACCTGCTTGTACACATCCACACAAGTCATGTGCTGTGAGTTCATCATGGCTGCTGCCAGGCGCTGCAGCCTGTCCAACGGAGGCCCAGAGATTACCTCCAACTGGGCTTGTACTGCTGCCACTGAGGAGCACGATAGCAGTACAAAGCACATGAAACCTAACAACGATTTTGCCTCAGTACTTAACTCTGGTACTTCTTTAGTACTGATTCATGCAAAAGCTACAATAACACTTCATAGTGATTTCACTGTAGCAACACCTTCCTCCAAACATTGCGGAAAGTAGAAAACTGAATAGTTGGATATGTTTATACAACACTGTTGTTAGAAAGCACTTTCTTTTGTAATAGAACTGTAGACTACATGTTTAAGTCTCTAAAATGCATGTCTCTCTCTGCAGGCTATGTCCCCTCTGGACACGAGTCGTGTGCTTGAATATAAAACTTTTTCCTGACAATGCATTATATCCTAAGAATCTCCCTTACCTTGGAAGTTTTCAGTTGCTTGCTTAGTTTACATCCTGAGGATCTCCCGTACCTTGGAGGTTTTCAGTTGCTTGCTTAGTCAGCAAGGCTGCACTGGGCATTGTGGCGGAGCCTTGCTGACCCAAGGTTGATCCAAAGTCAGCTTCACAGTCCTTCATGGCCTTCCCATGCACCTGACAAGGAAGTTCATAATTCGACTTCATAGATAAGAAGGATGAAGCATTCACAGAAATTCTTCGTGCAATGAAGACAAGGGCTTTACATGTTCCATGCTTGCAAAAAAACATGAGTCTGAAAACAAAATAAACAGCATGATTGTTCCCAAGAATCGGTCTTAATTCAAATCAGGAGATGATGAGTGAAGGGTGAGAATAAGATACCAGCTCAGCATGGCCATATGCTTCTTGTGCTGATAGCAGGTCCGAGTGTGTCTCTAGATACTGCAAGAATTAGCCATCAAACAGCTGCAATTACACATAACTCAATAGCCATGCAACAGCAACCATGCAATATTGCAATATTAGATAGGACTTCAAGGTGACACAGCAGTTGAAGTCTCGGAGTTGGCTTCTACACCTTTAAAGCCGCCTCCAAAGCTTCTAAATGTCTCAGATAAGTGTCAATATCACGCCCAGGGCCAGACTTGAGAAAAGATTCAACCTTACAAGCAAATGATTTGGCAAGATGAATGGAGTTAGAAGGAGAGCTACATGTGCTTTCAATCTTAGCTCATGTTTATCAGGAAAATAAAGGAATAATGCATAGCTTATTGTTGTTGATTTGATTCTTTATGGTTGGTACGCCCTTAGAAACCCATTTGAGCCCCTCTGACTGAAGTCATGGTTATCCGCTCATCACCTGACCTTGTGCGAGGTCTCAAGATGGCCTAGAAGCTCATCAATATAGGCCTTTGTCAAACATATGTTCTCCTCCGCAGACATAAGCGCAAGGGCTCTTGTTGAAATAGGAGTTGTTGCTACTACCAACAAATCTAACTGCTGCTGGAGGCCACTAAGCAGGTTACTAGAACCTATGCTTAGGTGATTGTATGCTAGTAGACCATCACGCAGTGGGTCTGAGGAAATTGGGGTAGTCATAGAGATGACGACGAGAAGCTATCACATTTAAATTCAATGTAACACGAGGACGTTTCGGGCAAGATAATCAACCTCTCCCGCGACTTGAAGAGAAAGTAATGTCTTGCTCCGGGACTGGTCTTGTATTTCAAACAAATGAGGAATGAGGTAAATATTTTACAAAGCCGACGTATTAAAAAAGCTTTATCATCCTCTTCAATAACTGTCCAAATCAGCAGACAAACATGTAAGGCTAAGAATTGTACTGAAGCTTCGTTCTCGCCTATGTACAACAGTCCTATCATGACATGGATACCTAATAGTACATTTCAGGCATCACTATCACTCGACAGAGGCTTTTGAAGGAGCTCTGCCCTTCTAGATCTCCTTAACGTCGTTTCTCCCGCAGAAACGTGTTCAGTGGAAGGTGAGGAATGTTCACCCTTGATTCCTTCAACTCCTGATAAACCCTGGGAATCCAAAGAGGAGACAGCCGCTTTAATCCCAGCAGTTGACGCTGCTTCTACCTCATTGTCATCCAGAGGAGGAAGAGATAATACCGCCTCTCTTCTCCCAGAGGCCTTCTTTCCACCACTAGGAATATTTAAATTAATCCTAGGTGAAACAGATCTGTCATGCTGCGACTTAACGACCCCAGAAGAGTTAGGAAGCGCGCTTTCACGCCTATCTGTCGCAGCAGCAGAGAGGGTCATGCTGATAGTCCCAGTGGCCTTCAGCGCACCTCCTCTTCCTTCATCTGCATCTGAGTCATCACTACTCAAAGCAATTAGATGGCGCGTAGTTGAGCCACGAGCCAGCCTTGACCTGAACACTTTGCTTCCATAACCACAATGTCCTCCACCCACTATTGCAATATTGGAATCAGCATTGCCTGAGACACTAGAAGCAACTTTGGCGGCAGCACCGGCTGAGGCATCAACAACAACATTGAAAACAGCACTGGCTGATGCACTGGCTGAGGTGACATCAGTAGGAGGAGATTGATGGGTGAATGCATACAGGGTAGGATCATTGAGAGACCCACAGGTGGCCACCGTCATATTTGAACCAAAGCCCTGAAGGGTATCAGGGTAGCTGATTAAGACTCTTGTTGTAGATTCCTGTAGCTGAGGCGGGTCCTGAGCTTCCTGGGAATATCCAACATTGTACTTCTTCACACCAGCTTGGGAGTGACTATCCCTGCTCATGTACCCTCCTCTAAACCCTAGCTCTAAGTCCTGTCCACCAGAGCTGAACCCAGCGGACTCCTCATCTCTGCTGGAAAAGGGTGCGGAACCTCTAAGGAATGTAGAGGAGAAAGGCTGTGTGCTTCTCCTCTGCAAGGTGGAGTAGGAAGCTGGAAGCCCCTGGGATATAGGTAGTCCATCGGTTCCACTGGACATGCCAGCCGCTGAACTAGGAACCTCTTCTCTACTCACATTCACGTCCACACCCTCGGAGGACAGGTCAGAGACGAGGTTAAGGTTTCGCATCATGTTCTGAGACCTCACAACCCCACTTGCCTCCGCCCTGGGCGTAGAAGCCCCGCTCGCAGCCAACATGCTGCCCCCATACATTGAATTGGAAGCAATTCCACGGACTGAGTTCCGTTGCAGTGTGATGGGTAGGGATGGATGACTGATACCATAGATGTTCACAGAGGGGCGCTGCAATGTCGGCCTGGAATTCCTCTCCAGAGTGCTTGCTCCATCTGACTCCTCTTTCACATTACCTGCATCACCATAGAGCGGGTGAAGATCCTGCTGGCGCTCTGAGGCATCCGGTCCACTTGTTCGTAGGGAGGTGGTAGAAGGCCTTGAGAACAAAGTGCTGCTGATGTGTTCCAGCCCTCCACCACGACGAGGTGTCACTGTCTCTGAAGTCTCCAGGTCTTCAACTGGGATCATGGATGGGAAGTCCGCCTGCCATTTACGCAAGAAGTATGGAGTCATGTTCCACACAACTCCACACAATGATCACATGAGTGGTCGCAAGAATGAGCATCATGACCTTCTTCCAAGGAGAATTTCAAATGCATGCAGGTCTATTTAACAAGGTACAACAATATACTAAATCTTTCGCTCTTTATGAAAGGCTGAACCCTTTCAAGAGAATATCATTATTCAGGGTTGAAGCTGAAAGCTACTATTCATACTTTTTCATGTCAACAATCCCAACATTGTGTTACTGTGACCAATGCTGAACCTTCTCAGAGTTTACAGGTGAGTCTAAACATGAATTAAAACACACTGTTTGTGATTCCATAGTACAATGATCATTACATTCTCTTCCCTTGGCACATGGCACTGCTCTGTTACCTCAATCATTGCATTAGTTTGCTCCTCCTCAGCCTCTACAGAGCCCTTCCTGATCAGAGAAGCACATCTTCTCAGAGGTGCCATGCGGGTAACCACAGACTGAGGATGAAGCATTTCTTGAGCTTCAGGAAACATCTCCAGGACCTGCAATGGGTGGTAGGGTTTAGGGTTTAGGGGCGCAATATGGATCTTCAGGACCTGCAATGGGTGGTAGAAGCGCAACATGGATCTTCAAATTTGGTGCAATAGATAGAAGCTGGCAGCTGGCTAGCAACCTTCTACTGAATGAAAGAGCCCCAGCAAACATATGGCAATTTTTATGACCACATAATTGTTTATTTTAAATTACACTTACACATCAGGCATTAGGACAGGAGCATTGTTCTGGTACTATTCGAGAAATGAACATGAAGCATCAAAGAAAATTCCAGAGGAATTTAGGAATTTAGAATGTTTTGGGATTTAGCATTTGCTTTAGGAGCAGTAGATATGCAGAAAGGGAAAATAAAAAGAGTCATAACCCTCATGAAAGCTTACCTCTCGCAGTTGCTGTGTTGGCAGCACAAAGAGCTCACAAAAGCCTGATGCAACGACTGTGCCAGGGCAAAATAGGGACTCTAGTGAAGAGACATGCCCCCAAGAAGCTGCAGATTAAGAGAGAACCAGAGGGAGGATCTTTGAAAGCCAAATCAAAAAGTGTGAACCAGATGCAAGATGTGTGTGAAAGCCACAACAGCAACTGTGAACAAAAGGATATTGCTTTCACTGTTTCTGAAAAAGTCCGTAGATGAAAGGGAAGCAGCTCCTAAACCCTAAACCCTTGACTCAGAAACTCTGCAGGCTACGGCTCTGTACCGTTTTGAGCAAAGTTGGGTCTCTGCACTAAGCGCCTGCACAAGAATGATGCGAGGGCAAAGAAAGCCCCCGCACTCCAAGGCTGGCTCGCATTCATTATGCGAGGACAGTCTTCAGGGCAGGAGGTTAAAAGAAAAGCCTTGAGGACTACCGGTGCCGGTGAAACACTCACAGGGTACTCTAAGTGTCCCTCTCAGCTTGTAAGGCCAGCCTTCCAGATCACTTTCTGTTGATGCTGACAGCAGCAGTGCAGCATCTTGTTGGTCTTTAATTTCATACGTGCGAACCTGCAAGAGAGTCATGCCTAGGCTTCTGGTATCAGGAGACAGAGGAAGAGGACAAGGTATCCAGATGACAGAGTGTTTACTGGCAGCATTTCTGTCAGAGGTCATGGAGCAGAGGGGAAAACCTCAGGATGACCAGCCAGGGCTGAAGTATCAGAAGAACCTCACCTCAAGCTTTCCTTCCCCTATGAAGTACATTCCCTGCGGTGGGTCCCCTTGACAGCTCACAATGTCACCCTTCATGTAGTACTCTGAAAAAGGATATTGATGCAGCACCAAGAGTGAGAACTCTTCATTCACATAAAGATGTCCCTGTTCTATAATTCGGCACCCTTAAATTGTCACCCTTAAATCCTGTTCCATGAGAGAGCCCCTCATTCCTACTTTCATGCAACACGTGGGCATACCTAGCCTTATGTTGTTTACCACCATAGCCAGAAGGTCAGGGTGTTGGTCCTTGAATCCTGGGACCTTCTCGATGGTGTCCTTATACATGTGGTAAAGAACACGAGACCTGAGGGTTTGAGAGCAGTGGGATACAGAGTGCACACACACGCTTACTGAGGAACTACACCCAACAAAGCGATGCATTTGCGTGACATGATGAATGAACTGCAAAGAATGGTGCAGACGTTTCAGCATGCTAGGAGAAGGGCGTCGGAAAGCCTTATCGTGTTCAAGCTTCTTTAACCATTTGCATGCTGATTACAACTGCTGCTTGTAAATTTTTTAGCCTGAACCATCCAATTTTTTTCTTCTAATAGAATTGCATTCTATTCTGTCGTTTCACTTCATATTTCCAATACCATGATGAATGCCATCATGATCATGAAACAAGTGCTCACCTTAGTTTCACTGGTAACTCCTCACCTTAGTTTCACTGCCGGTAACTCCTCACCTTAGTTTCACTGGTAACTCCTCCACAATATCTTTCTCATCAGCGCGCACCTACCCACGCAAGGTTGTGACATTGAGCACACAGCAGAGAAATATGAACATCTGTAAGTACAGTGAATCCTCACCCAGGAGGCAAGGGATCACAAGTTATGTAAGCAAAACTAGGGAGAGGGGCCAGAGCTTACCTCTCTCATCGACACATAGTGAAAGTATTTTCTAATGCGAGTAGCCAGCTTCTTTGGAATGCCTCTCTCCTGAAAATGCAGCATTTAGCAGAGTGAATAATGCATTTGTAATCACAGACCAGGTGTAAGGTTGTGAGTCCTGATGCCATCATTTTGAAGGATTACTCGACTCCTGTTAATTGCCTACTCAACAACAACAAAAAATCTCGTGGCATGACGGGTGCTTAAGAGCATGGCTGAGGACATAGCTAATACAGCCTTCAGCTTTAAGAAAATAAATTTGAGACAAGGGGTTATGAACTGGGGGAAGTTGGAACAAAGAGGGAGTGTGTACTAGAGGAGGCAGGAGTAGAATTGCGACTCTGTTTTGTCTAAATCTATTTCTTAGGCTCACCTTCAAGAACACTCGGACTTGATGTCTTTTGGTATCAATGGCCTGCTGGTTCGCATTCCTGATCTACAGAAGCAGATTGAGACTCGTAGCAGATTGAGACTCGTAGCAGATTGAGACTCGTAGTTGATTGAGACTCGTAGTTGATTAGTTTTCATTCACTAAGAAATCTTTGTTTTGAAATCATTTAAGAAAGAAGAGGGTTGAGATTCTAAGCATGAGCCTTAAGGCAGATAGCTAGAGGTCAGGTTGATACAATTGAGACAGGAGAGGGTTAAGGTCCCAAGCATGAGCCTACAGGCATGTAGTTGGAAGCCATGTCAGAACAACTGACAACACAGCTGTCACATTTTGTATTCCTTGGAACATTGGGTCAATTTTCTCACATGTGGGCTTGCCGCCTACCCAACTATGGCCTGCCCAGATAAATGCTAACATATCAGCACAACCTCTCCTCCCAACACAAGTGAAAGCCCATACCTGGACAATGTTGCTGATGCTGCTTGTGATGAAACCCAGGATGTTGACACCCAATAACATCAGAGGAATGGTGATAATGCGCTCCCCAGTTGTCCTAGGAGTGATGTCGCCATAGCCGACCTAGAAGGGGAGGAATTTGCAGGAGCTAACCAATGACATCGCATAAGCAGGCTGTATACTGCCCAGGATACATCTAGATGCAACAAGCTTTACTGGTAGGAAATACAAATCCTCAAGACTCGCATCAACACATCACACATCCTCAAGCCTCTTACTGTGGTCAGTGTGGTAGCTGCCCAATATATGCTATATAAGTATTTGGTCCACAGCCCTGCATTAGCAATGCCAGCTACCCCCACCCAGGTGTTAGGGGACAGATGGCCCAAGTAGGCCATATAAAAGAAAGCACAGGCTGAAAGGTGGACGGCCAGAATCACTACAAGGGGGGGTGAAAAGGACCTCAGAGAGTGTCTCATGATGTAAATTAAGAGCCAGAATCAAGAATATTGACAGTTAGGACCTTAGGTCACCGGCATCTACACGAGGCGACAGACATGTTGAGAATAAGATTGACCTTTCCATTGAATATGATGTGCTGTATGCAGAGGTTTGACATCATAAAAACTCAAGCTCAAGGAAAAATTAAGGCAATGTCATAATCTCAATCCTAGCTGTTATCAGACAACCCTTTCCCTCTGGATGCCTTCCAAGCCTCCCCTTATAAAGACCCACCCATGAAAATTGCAAAAAAGATGTTCACAATGCTCTTGTCTATCATCAATTCCAGCTTCTCGATGAAGGCTGGGAGGCGTATGATCTTTAACATACGATATGTCTTGAGTAATCGGAAGATCTTGGCCATGCGAATGAGTCGAAACAACTGAAGACAGCAGACAGAGAAAGAAGTGGCTGAAGAGTTTTTCAATGTGATCACTTCAGCAAGTAAAAAAACAAGAGGCACAATGTGGCAAGTTTGCAATGACATCAGGGAAGCCAGTGCTTGATTGGCAGAGGTGATGGCTTACTTTGAAAAGTGTGAAGAAGGCAGCCCAGCTTCCGAATACATAGGTCATGGGTATTACGGAGATCAAGTCCGGTATAAACCAGCGGCTCAAGTAGTGAATAACTATCTGCTTCCTGCCAGTCACCAGAATACCTGCAAGGAATTAAAGACCAGTCCTCTGTACATTCAAGTTACATGTCGCAACACTATCAGTATCATGGTCTCAAATCCTGTCCATTCAAGGCAATGATAGGATTGTGACGAGCTCTCAAGCAAGAATTGAAGACATGTTCTCTTTTCAATCAAGGTGCATGTCAGAGGACCCTGTCAATATCAGGATCCGTGTGTCAAATCCTATGAGATTGGATTTCTCTGGGTACATGCTGCTGCAACGCAGTACATAGGTCCTGATGAGGTCCCAATAAGGAGCCTTACATCAATAGCAAGAAGTCAAGTCTGTTTACTGTGCTCCTTTAGTAGATGGGGTACTCCTTTTTGTAAACTCACCATACTTGTCTATGTAGGACGTCCTGAAGTTAAGGTACATGTCTGTCACAAAGGCAATGTCTACCAACAGCTCTACATCTGAAGTCAGGGTGCAGAAGATGGGAAATCATCAGAATTGGAAGGAGCTCATGGATAAAACAAGGCCCCCCAGCCTCCTTGATTAGAATTTGTTTAGAAAAAGGAAACATGAGGGCAACTCAACAACAGGTGCAAATAGGCAGATGGACAAGATCCACCTACAATGTTCAGAGATCGAAGCATAATTTCATACATTGACGCACCGTTCGCATGCTTCTTTGCAGAAATTCAGTATGAAAAGTACAAAAGCACATTCATCCCAACACTGAATTTATGCTGTAAATTGAATTTAGGGATGTCTAGTGAGTGACCAGTATTGCGAACTCACAACCAAGGGGATGACCATTCCAGAATTGGGAGTCTAGTCCGAAACAAATAATCACTGGAGTCCCAAAGCACACCCACACTAACAGAAGGAGTATGAACATGTCCCACACATTTTTCTGGTGAGGCAGCAATAGGTGACCCCATACTGCCTGATGCAAGTGATGCAGAGAAAAGGGAGAAATCTGATGATGCCATATGGAACGAAGCTGTGAAGCATTACTCAGATAGTATACTGAGCTGAACTGCTAGGATTCAATTAAAAAAAATCCTTATGCATGGATGTATGTTAGGTTGAACATAACCTGTTGCAGGAGGAAGTAACATTCAAGATTGAACAAAACTGCAGATGACGTGGGCAGTATTATCATAGTATCAGTTTAAAAATGCAGTCCTTTCTTAATACTTCAAATGTCATCTGCGCTTCACGCAGATCCAGAAAGATGAGTACCCTGCAACTGTAAGGTAAACAACTCCTCCTACCTCGTACACATTGTGCATGCACCCATAGCAAGCCCTAGCAAGACCCTTTTTTTGATTCGACTTAACGGTCTCCCCATTGTCAGAAAGAGCTGAGTCTGCAGATGTAAGATCAGGGCCTAAGAGGCGCAACTTCTCTACTGCAGCATCCAGAGTTGTGTTATGTCTCTCAGGAGTGTTGAAGTAGGGTTGAGGGCCAGCCCCCACTGTAGAGTATCCTCCTTGACTATTCAGCTGTCGCCCATTCCTTTGTGACCACTCTGTAGTTTCTACGTAGCCAGCTACAGCTACGCTAGACCTGCCTAGGGCTGAGGCCTCACCAATCCCTTTAATTGCAAGAAGTTTCAATGTTGCATAAGTGGATGTGCTGACTTATTGTTAATGATATTCTGCGCCTAAAACGCTGCCATTTTGAGCAAAAAATGCAGGTGTGCATATTTCGATGTAACCACAAATAATACAGCCATGATTCACCTGCTGTATCAGAGTTCCTTAAATTAGTCAGGGGCTCTTGCCCAGGAAGGATGTGTTGCACTTCAGGAACTGCGTAAGCTGCATAAGATGGCTGAATAGATTTTCTGGTCAACAAGGGGCCATTTGACACTTTTGTGAGGACGGTTCCACTTGCAGGACGTAAAAGTCCTTTGTACTCGAGCTTCGAAACCTGAGATAAGTTCGAAAGATTTGCTTCAATGTTACTCAGCTTTTCCAGGACCAAGCTAAAGTCAGAATCATGCCGCTTCTGGAAGGAAATAAGCTCCGCAAGAATGGCCTCCATAAGCTGCAAATGTTGATTATGGCATCCCTAAGCATATGAACGTGCGGAAACTTTACAAAATGCACTATCTGTACGGTTGGTTTTGTAAGTATGAACTGCGATGCCACTCCTTAACTATAACTCCTCATATAGCAATCAACAAAAAGTTTAAAAGATGCTTCGTCAGCTGAGTAAGAGATTGATCGGAGCAGGGCAGAGATGTATTGCATCTTCAGCAATTCGCCTTGAAGAGAGTGCTGCTCCAGCTGGGCCCAAAGAATTCTCTGAGGCTTGGAACAAGAAAGCCCCTAGTACTATGGCTGTTCCACAATTGCCAACAGATTTTCTGAAGGCAACTGCTACCGGAGAAAGCAGAGTCAGCGGTGATCTATTTCCTGTTAATTTCTATACTCCTCATAGCATTCTTGCTGAGATGGCTCAGGTATGACTCAAGGATTCTCTCTTGAAAGAACATGGCGAATTGTGATTGTCTGAGCTTGTAAAAATATAATAATTGTGCTATATGAAGATGGATCTTTTGATTACGAAGATTCACAAAATCGTTGTCGATGATCGTTGATGATGTATGTTCGGATGTGTAGAAGGACAGCGTGACACTTCCAGGCGTCGATGGATACTTTGGCTTGAAGGCTAATCACGTACCTGTGATCTCACAACTAACACCCGGAGTGGTCGAGCTGGCCTCAGGCGCTGAAGTAGAGAAATATTTTATCAGTGGGGGCTTTGCATTTGTCCACCCTAATGGAGTAGCAGATATCTGTGTATTAGAGGCTGCAACACTTGACACTGTGGACCCTGCTGCAGTGAAAGCAGCATTAGCAACTGCTACATCTGCACAAGGTCAGGGGGATGAGAACGAACAAGCAGCGTCCAGGGCTGCTATTGAACTATATGCTGCTCTAGATGCAGCCCTAGATAGTAAGGCATAATTTTGATTGTTGGGAACAGAAACGTTTGTAGATGAACCTTGATTTATAGTTTGCGCTGTAATGATTTATGCCTTGTAAATTCTACTCGTGGGAAGGGCTGATACATGCTATTGCATGAAGATTATGGAAGGAAAGCATGAAGTCAAATGCAAATTTACACAATGAAATAAAAGATCTGAGATGTTTCCTCATAACGCGCATAATCAATTACAGTGCATGAGATCAGCAGGATTCAGTCAGCAATGAGGCTGGCCAGACAACTGATTTTGTAAAAGAGTCAAAGCTGCATGACCTGCTAGGAAGCTTGCAGTCAAAACAGAACACATTTTCCAACAATACAAGCAGGACTCTGTACCATTGTTAAAAAGAGCTCGTTGCAGGCCATGTGTGTGCATCAGGGTTGGAAGTTGGCAGATTCATACTGCAATCCACCAATTTTGAAATCACAAAACCTTTCACAAAACCTTGGCACAAGCAGGCGTTCACAGCTGTACGTGTACCCAATAGTTCTCACTGCAAATTTCCAATACAGAAATAAAACATTTGGGGGAGACCATCAGCTTCAAATGCACACCTCATCGCCCTGTTGGTCACAGCTTCGAAACCACAAGATGCAACTTTACTAGCGCGATCTTGTCCCCACTCCCCAGTCAAGTCCCTGAAGTCCTAAATATGGAATCTGAGATTAGCAACTTACGCAAGATTGCGTCAGAACTCATCGTTAGTAAGGATCCTTCTAGCCTCAAGAATATAACCTCTGATGGTTTGTTATCGATCCTTCGTCTTAAAGCAGCAAATAAATCTCTTGCACACGCAACGGAAGAGCTGAAAGAGGAAACTTCAAAAAGTAAAGGGAGCCTGGAGGCCGCAGATTTGCATCTTCAAAACCTTCTATATGAAAAGCAGTATTATGAGAAGGAAATCAATGCTTGCCGAAGTTTTCAATCTGCATTCTCAGACGCACAGATCGCACTTCTGCCTGAGTCAGAGTTTTGGTCATCGGCCGATGAAGATTTGCAATCAAAGGCAAAAGCTTCTGGTCATGATCATGAGTTGATGCTTCAACGCCTTGCTCATGAGATGCGGTTGAGAAGGAAGACGGCTACAGATCTGGAGGCACTGAAAGCTGCAAAGGCGTCGAGGCTGCAGGCGATCGGCAACCAAGAAAAAATTTTGAGACAACTTGGCGGTAGTCTAAAGGCACTCGAAGACACTGCAAGGCCACTTCAGGTAATCCACATCCAAGAAATGAATGGTTTTCTACCGTTTCTTTTGAATTTGTGCGCATGGTCTTGACATAAAAGATTCAGGTTAGCCATTGTCAGTTACATACCTCTGACGACTGGATCGTCACTTACTCATTCCTGCAGGACATCTTGCTGGGGGGACCTACCATCAGGTCTGTGGCCAAGTCTTCAGCAGAGTTTCTGCCCATACCACTGTACATATTGTACTCTCAGCTAGCAGCTGCTCAAGATGCTCTTGGGCTGCACATCTCAGTCTCGATTACAGGGCAATCAGAAGAAGCACAAGTAATGTTGAAGTCTGCTTCATTCATTGGCACTTCCACTTCCGAATCCTCCGAGAAACCTATCGAGCATAGTCTGGATGTCAAGAAGCGGAAACTTCCTGCAGCTATAAGCACTGATGATATCTACAAAGTAAGAGCTAATGTTATTATAAATATTATGCACCCACTTCCAGCACCTTGCCAGAGGGCATGGCAAGTATGTGTAGGGTCGCTTGTTTCTGCATGGTAATCTGGAGCTATAATCTTCATGCAAAATTCACAAGATACCCACATGAGGTGACTGATCTCCTTCCATGCCTGACTCTGCTCCCACAGACCCATCCTTTGAATGTGGACTTGGAGGTTTACGCTGCAGAGCCTGCTTTTACAACCAATGCCTCAAAGGGGGGCTCCCCTCAGCAGCGCATCCTGCTGATCCGCTTTCAGCACCTTTCGTCCTTGAAGGCTGTGACAGCCTGCTGCCTCACAAGTCCCGTGGCTGATGATTCTTCAAACGCTGTTGGTATCTCTCCTGACAACTTATTGCTTGCCTCCTTGTTTCCTCACGATGATGGTAGCGAAGCGCCCTCAGAGAGTATGCTGCAGATGGAGAATGGCGCCTTTAAGTTTGACATGTCAAGACCTGCAAAGCCGTACAAGTAAGCCACGCCATAGGAAACACGATTAGAAATCTGAAGATTCTTGAAGAATTTGAAGGAATGGTGTTCCATGCAATTGTCTACTTAGAAGTCAAATGCTCATAAATCTTGCTTGAACGTAAATACTTATAAGTCTTGCTCCCTGACATGGCTGTCACATACTTCAATGCTTCCACCCACTGAGTAAGGAAGCCTTTGCCTTCACACTCCAACTATCCCGCCTGCAGATGGTGCCAGCACCTGGCAGGCATAGACCTCGTGCCCTCTCTCCCTCATTACCCGTCACAGCTGACCCAAGCTCAACACCAGCAGCTATCAGAGGGCCTCTCTGCGTACCGCCAGCAGCTGAGGGTGGTGACTGTGGTGTCCCGCTTGCAAGCTGTGAAGCAGGCGGCTGCAGCGCTCAAGTGAGTCCCAGGGTGAGTGAGTCAAATAGGGTGAGTGAGTCAAATAGGGTGAGTGTGTCCCTCAGGGTGAGTGAGTCAAATAGGGTGAGTGTGTCCCTCAGGGTGAGTGAGTCAAATAGGGTGAGTGTGTCCCTC
>BEGY01000003.1:1013324-1033892 GCA_002335675.1 Chlamydomonas eustigma | reverse complement strand
TTGAGAACACAAGTCTCTTACCATGCATTGAGAACACAAGTCTCTTACCATGCATTGAGAACACAAGTCTCTTACCATGCATTGAGAACACAGGTCTCTTACCATGCATTGAGAACACAGGTCTCTTACCATGCATTGAGAACACAGGTCTCTTACCATGCATTGAGAACACAGGTCTCTTACCATGCATTGAGAACACAGGTCTCTTACCATGCATTGAGAACACAGGTCTCTTACCATGCATTGAGAACACAAGTCTCTTACCATGCATTGAGAACACAGGTCTCTTACCATGCATTGAGAACACAAGTCTCTTACCATGCATGACGCTTGCTGCATACAAACATGTCAACTGGTATCTCATCTTAGGAACTTCTACTGCAACCAGCAGTTTCAAATCCCAGGTTCATGAGCCCTAGACCCAGAGGGCCATTACAAGCAAAGAGTTGAGCTGGCTCCAATACCCTACCTGCACTTGATCTTTCACTTGTCTCAGTGCAAGCGTCTGTGTCAACCCCCTCGCAAGCTCTCTCCTTTCGTCACACAAATGCAGCAACTCTTCAACTACACTTTCCTGCGATGCGTCCTCCAAACGGAAACCTTGACTGGGAATGATGGGAGGCAAACCTTTAGCAGACGACTGTTTTGAACTAGTAGCCATCACTGTGGATGTCCCAGGCTGCAGTTCCTCACTTAAGACCTTTCTCTTTTGGCTTAAGCACCTTGCAATGCTTCCACAGGCAATCCGATAGTCAGACCATGTGAGTGTTGATAAAGGATGACTCATGGGCAATGCCTGCATTCAAAATGGGCATTCTAATAAAACATTCAACCAAGCATTCTCCTAGTACATGATATCTGGTAATCAGCTCGAGCTTTCGCAGATGTGATCACACTTGGAGACAATACTTATTACCATATAACAAGCTTTTATTGTTGAGAAGTACAATATAATTAGCAAAACCTCCCTTCCACAGAAGTGTTGCTGGTCCTCTGCATTAGGGAGTCAATTTCACAGTACCAGTGGCTTGTTCATTTTCAACATTTAACTTAACTATAGGGATCAGACAAGGCGCTATCAAACACATGCACAAGATCTCACAAGTAAGACTCCCAAGGGATCTTTCTCTCCTTGCCATGGCGATGGCTCAGATCCGGAGGTGAATGCTGCGGTCATGTGTGAAAACCCTTCTCTCAGAGCAAACGCCTGCATCTTTGACAGCAAGGGCCTAGGCGCAGCTTGCATTAATTCATTTACTACCAAAAGAGAACGATGATGTTTTTGGAGTAGCAGCTGATCGCGGCCAACAGCATTGCGATACTCTGTATCAACACCGCTCGCTAACATAGTTGCTTTTAATGCGTCCTGGAATTTTTTGGCGTTCCAGGGAAGAAAAAGCGCTAATGCACCTCGCACAGTGGACCACGACATTCTTATTCATCGTTGAACTTTGATGAGCAGTGACATATGGTTAGACATAGATATTTAAGTTCTCGTGGATTTCTGTCAGAGAAACCCAGCATGAGAACTTTACGTCAAGTGTGTAGTTACTACTGAAATGATACTGAGTAACGGCTTATTTGATACACATGCACTGCCACTGCAGAGATGTAGGCTCGATCTCGTGAAAGTTCACTGACCAACCTAAGTCATGGTATCCTTGCTTATACTTAACGAATAGACCTACCGGAATAGATATCACAGATGGACAGTTCAAGTTCCTTTATAAGGGACATTATTTGCAAAGTCACTTCCTTCTCTAAATTCAGTGCATTCGTAAAGACATATGGTTCTACACATGCTTGTCAGAATGCTATCCATGAAATTATACACAGCGTTACGTCCACCTTCCCCAGACAGTGGTTACATGGCAAACAGTAACAAAGCTTTTTTAAGGCATCTTGTTTTCAGGCTACATTACTCCCCAATGCCTTTGCATTTAAGGCATGGCATAGAATAATTTTGTTGTTGAATTTTAACACTGTTACATTGGACCATCTACAAAATGTGGATCAAAACCTGGTCGCTGGAAGATGAAGATAAAAAAACAGTCACTCTGTTAACGTCCTGAATGATGTGTTGTTACTGGTTACTATCCCTTGGAGAGCTGTGGCAGACAGTGTACAGCAAGACTGCTGCTGCCACAAATGCACAGAACCTTACGGACTCGTTACTAAAATCAAAAGAATTAATGAACATCATGAAGAGATGGAACAGAAGGTTGGAGTAGTTGGAGTAGTTGGAGTAGTTGAAGAGGGCATGAACATCAAGACATGCCCAACTACTTGGACTACCGACCATATCCATTGTATGTTGTACTGCTAACATATGTTGTGGCATCATCCGCAGCTCTTGCATAGTAACCTCCTCCAGCCCTTGCCGAATTGGGGCGCCCTTGAGAGTTAGCACGTAGAGAGGGACCTGCATGAGGGTATTATTCAGTGTTACTTGTATGTAAGAGGGACTCGCATGAGGGTATTATTCAGTGTTACTTGTATGTAAGAGGGATCTGCATGAGGGTATTCAGTGTTACTTGCATGGAGAGAGGGATCTGCATGAGGGTATTCAGTGTTACTTGCATGGAGAGAGGGACCTGCATGAGGGTATTATTCAGTGTTACTTGTATGTAAGAGGGACTCGCATGAGGGTATTATTCAGTGTTACTTGCATGGAGAGAGGGATCTGCACGAGGGTATTCAGTGTTACTTGCATGGAGAGAGGGATCTGCATGAGGGTATTCAGTGTTACTTGCATGGAGAGAGGGACCTGCATGAGGGTATTATTCAGTGTTACTTGTATGTAAGAGGGACTCGCATGAGGGTATTATTCAGTGTTACTTGCATGGAGAGAGGGATCTGCATGAGGGTATTCAGTGTTACTTGCATGGAGAGAGGGACCTGCACGAGGGTATTCAGTGTTACTTGCATGGAGAGAGGGACCTGCATGAGGGTATTCAGTGTTACTTGTATGCCTGCTTGGAACTTGAGCCGCAAACTAGCTGCAATCGAGCATGACATTCATAACTTTGCAGACAGGCATGCAGTGAATCCATTGTCACTGATCATGTTCCTATGAGACTATGTTTAAAACAAGGAGCCATGCAGCTCAATAGCCAGTACCAATGTTTAAACAAGGAGCCACGCAGCTCAATAGCCAGTACCAATGTTTAAACAAGGAGCCACGCTGCTCAATAGCCAGTACAAATGTTTAAACAAGGAGCCATGCAGCTCAATAGCCAGAACATAATCAGGCTTTTAAACACTTTGAAATAACTCAGACATAAGCAAACAATAAGTCAGGCAGGTTGACGCATTCCTTGGTAACAGTCCTTGTTTTACCAAAATTGAACCCACTTGAAGAGATGAGACTCAGATCTTACCACACTCAAGTTCAGAGCACCCTATGCACTATGCATTGACACCCCATGCACTATGTATTGACACCCTAGACATTATGCATTCACAACCCATATATTATGTATTCACACCTGTGATCATCAGGTCAGTAGCTCTCTTCCGACCGTACTGTGGCGGAGAATATTTTGCAGTCCACACTGCAGAGGACTGCTGCTGAGCCACAGTCTGTGTTGGGATTTGAGCGTAGTGTAGCGCAAAGGGTACTGTACGGCTGTATGCAGGACAGGGGATCACAGCAGGAGGAGGAGGAGGAGTCACAAACAAGCTCTGATCAGGAATCAACATCTCAACATCATACCACAGTAGGAATCAACATCTCAACATCATTCCACAGTAGGAATCAACATCTCAACATCATACCACAGTAGGAATCAGTGCTTGGGATGCATTCAGAAGCAGGCAGCATAAAGCATCATGATGCAGGTGTGAAGAAGGTGTGAACTCCTTCATGTGCTGAGGAGTTAGTGATTGCAATCATACACTCTTATCCTCACTTTGACATATCAGGCATGTGTCCTGCTGGCGGCAGCATCTCAGGTCCAGGACCCCTTCTTGGAGGTGTCTCCTCGTACCCCCCGGGCTGCAGGAGATCCTTGGCTTGCGCTCGCTGTGCTTTGTGCGCGTTGGCCTGATGCCCAGCTATCCGATCTTGTTGCAAACTAGCAGCATAGCAGAGACAAGCAAAAAGGCACCGTTGGCATACTGAATGACTAAGCACAAACCGTCACAGTCAAGCAATCAACTCTCATTCTTACCTATTCAATTAAGAGTAAAGTGGGTCATCAGTTCTTTAACAGTAAAGCGGGACATCAGCTTGTCATCTCACCGATGAAACTCTTCAGTCCCAATTCTCATTCGCTCAAGTTCATCCGCCATTCTGTCCCACTGGTTTTGATCCCCTTGGGGTTCCAAGGCAAAAGGATGCTGCAGTGCAACCCCCTGCCTAGGGCGCTGCTGCTGCTGCTGCTGCTGTGGATACTGCTGTTGCCTGGGAGGCTCAAAGGGATGTGCTGCAGCAGGGGAAGGACGAGCACCAGCAGCTGGCCGCTGCTGCTGCTGTTGTGCAAATGGATGCTGCTGCTGCTGCTGTTGGCCTCCAGCTGCAGCCATGTTGTAGGGAGGATAATTCATGTATGAAGCTCTCATGCCTGAGGGGGAAGCGGGGATTGCTTGCTGCTGCTGCCTGCTCTCGTATGTGGGGACATCCTCCATACTGCCCACCACCTTGGGGTTCAAGTCTATACCTAATGCTCTTGCCTGCAATCATTTATCCCTTCTTGATGTAAGATGTAAGTGTTTACCATACCACAGATTTCCCTTGATTGGCAAGGGTCCCTTCATTTGACACCTGATTAAACTTGGAGATCCAACAATCCTTTCCTTCTGGAAAAATGTACACTTCAATTAAGTTTCCACACAGAGCAGCGACTTGCCTTAGAGGTAATGGAAGGGTTTTTGAGAAGTTGATTGGTGTCAGGTCGTTGATTGGGGTTGAATGTCAGGAGTGATTGCACAAGTTGAATCTGTTAAGACCATATGTCAGTTTCAGGAGTTGTTCAAGAGGATATCCATAAGTGCCCCTCATAAAGAGGCTGTGGGAGTAGACAATTGCAAAGGCGTCATAAGCATGTGAAACCACACATTACCCACACTTCGCAAGACAAAGTTGACTGTGAACAGTGAAAGCATTTGAGGATGAAAGGCGAGGCTTGAATGACGAGGAAGCACGAGATTTCAACAGCCACTTTAGGGTTTATGTCATGAACAAGTCCTCCATCTCCCATCCTGCAAAACTTGATAGTGGGTACTTACCAGTGAAGCTGTGTAGGGTTTAGTGGTTGGGGTATATGCGCCTTTTACTTACCAGTGAAGCTGTGTAGGGTTTAGTGGTTGGGGTATATGCGCCTTTTACTTACCAGTGAAGCTGTGTAGGGTCCGGTGATTGGGGTATATGCGCCTTTCAGGATCTTACGAATAAGGGCACCCTCATTCTGAGCATCAAAAGGAAACTGTCCCATGCAGCACTCGTACTGCACAACACAGAGCATTCGGTTGAACAGTCAGACGTATGTGAAAATGCAGAGGCTGCCACAAAAGATCATCACGGAGAACATATTCCAGATTCCCGCACGGAATGTGGCTCTCATCATGGCACTAGTGAATGCAATGTTCTCCTTATACATGTCATCACATCAAAAGATTAGAAGGTCTTCCAATAATCGCTGCATCCAGTGGCAATGTCATGAAGTGCGAGAACAGGTATGGACCTCAAGCACTCCTCTCACCATCACCACACCCAAGGCCCACATGTCACTCTTTTCATTGTACGGCTTGTCCTCACACAATTCTGGCGAGTAGTAATATGGTGTCCCCACAAGCGAACGGGCGAACGCTGATCCATCGCTCAGAGCCCTGGCAATACCCAAATCACCAATCTACAAATGGAGGAAGACAGAAGAGTCGCAGTGAGCGCCTAATAAGGGTCCTACTGTGTAGTACAAGATACAACACAGTGGACGCAAGGCCACCTGTCCCCCGCTGCTTAGTTGAAGACCTCCAGTTGTTAGCTTTATGGACATAGAGATGTAATGTTGAGGAAGGAAACTCAGCATCTAAAATCCTACGCGAATGCCCTTCCTATACAGGGTCTCGACAGGTGTTCACCTTAATGTTATCATTTGCATCTAGGAAGAGGTTCAGGGCTTTGATATCACGATGAATTATCTTCTTGCCATGAATGTGATTGAGCCCCATCAAAGACTGCAAAAGGATTGAAATGAAGTTAGGCAAGGTGGACTCTTGAGCAAACAATTTGGAGCATCTAGACAATTAAGTGATGAGCTACTGAGGTGGATTATTTGCAACATAGAGACGGATGTGTGTGCAGGAGACTGCCAAGGCACAACAGGCTTACAGATTGAGCTGTAAAAGCAAGATAACAGTGAGGATATATATCTTTGTACATACTTCTTGAGAATAACAGCATTCTTAGAATATCAACGAAATCATGTGAGTAATTTGTAAACGACACGAAGGAATGATTTCCTTGAAGAATGCTATCTTCCACTGATCAGGAGCATCTCAGAAGTAGGGTAATGAGTGATCACTGCAGAAAACTAATACTAGTTGATCACCTGAATAAGAAATTTCCAGATCAGGTCTTCCGGCAAACCTTTTCCCTTGTTAGCCTGTCCATGATCCAGGGCAAAATCATTAAGATAGCAAATGAATTAAAGATTTTAAAGGTCTGAAAGGCCATAGAGTTAAGCCCCTTGGTTTAATAGAGTAAGCATTTTGTTGGAGCATCAAATGGGGTTGTCATTCTTTCCATTCATGAATTGCTAACAGCACATCCATGAATACAGGGGCTATTAAGTCAACTCAGCAAACCTCACTTTAATAAGCTGAGAGAGATTTCCTCTTGAAGCTAGCTCCATTACAATGTTCAGTGTGTTGTCCTTGTCTGTAAGAGAAATGTTCAGATCAAAAGTTGGGCACTGCCAGTACATATAAATCACAAAAGCATGCAGGCAGGAGCTTGGGAAACACACTGGCAGCTACTGTTGCTATGGAGTTTGGCTGACAATGCCATTTGTTTTACCTATCCAGCTGTCGAAATGTTTGGTTATGTGAGGGTGATTTAGTTGGGCCAGCACTCGTGCCTGAGAACAAGTATGATTGGGATATTAGACAAAGAAAAGAGTATTAGAAGGTATGCAAGAATGCTCATAGACTTTATTTGATTCTAGCACAGGCTGACATTGTTTGAACAAGCTTAGTTCGTCCTGTGTGACAGAGCACATCCATGACCTTGAACCCACCTCATCAATTGCTTCCTCACGATCCACCTTTTTCATACCCTCCAACTTAACTTGCTTGAGAGCAAATACACGTCCATCCGCTGAATGAATGAATGTAAGCACTTTAGCTATGTATAAGTACATGAAACAACTTTGCGATTTACTACTCACACTTTCTTACAGCTTTGTACACAATTCCAAAGCTTCCTTTTGAAATTTCACCCGCAATATCAAAATCCTCCTGTGCGACGAAAAGAGTTTCAGTCATAGTGACCAAATCATGAGCACTAGGTTATTTTGACTCACGAGTCTCATCATGTAGATTAACAGTATCAAGATCCTGCGCGTCCCTTTAGAAAGGTAAACTTTGTATAACCGACGAGAATCCCGTACTAACGAAGAGACCTACAAATTCATCTTCGTATAGGAGTGCCATGCATGTCATGCATGAAGCATACTATCATATGATGTGATTCAAATGCTCTTGTTCAGTCGCTGAGCATCGCGTGATAGACGTTCGGATGAAGTAATATGATCCATTTTCAACTCATGATATGATTACGAACGTAATTTATGAGGGGAAAAATCCCTCAGTCTGTATTTTAGTGCTTTGTGGACTTCCAGGCTGTGGCAAAACCACTCTTTCAAAAGGTCTTGTCTCAGTGGCCTTAGCTGACAAGACAGGTCTGAACATTTGAGTGCGGCATAATGATCGCGCTATAGCTACATAGCTAGTATTATCCTTCAATACTACCTTCATCAAAAACCCATTTCAGACTCCACAAACCAATGCAAGAATTTGAAACTGTCTTCTGGCCTTTTATGAAAACAGAAAATTTCCATGTGGTACACCTCAACTTTGATGACTTATTACTGGATCAGCTGGATACTGCTCAAACACACTTTTCTCCAGAGGAGTGGAAGGTGTGCAACATGCAAAACGCATGCATAGGCCAATCAGCAATCAAGCTGGCGTATGCATGTTATGCACTGTTGACTGCATTGAAACCAATATTTGTAACAGCATCTTTCAGTGTTTTAGGCATGGCTGAAATACGAAAAAACAAGTAGTGTCATGACAACACAATTTTACATTAGTAGAGCTAGAATGTTGCAAGTGTGTGAAACTGTTGTTGGAATTTGAATTCAGTCATCCAGGCAAACTGCATTCTCAAGGCTGGAGGCCATTGTGTCTGGAAAGGAACATCATTGGATTGGGACAAACACGCCCTGCTCTCATGGTGGTGTAGATCAACACTACCTGCATGGTGGTATGGACAAGGAGCATGTACCTTATCAGCCCAGGACAGGCCATGCTGGTGCTCCCCTCCTCATTGTTGTGGATGACAACATGCAGTACAGGAGCATGCGGTATCGCTGCTACCAGATTGCTAGGAAGTGAGTGCAGGAGAACTGGTATCAACATTCCTAACCCTATTTCTTAGGATTAGCCGTTTGTGGAAATCACAATCACTCGCATTGACTGATTTCTTCTTATTTCCTAGAATATCAACATCCTTCGTGTCTTGTCAGGTACAATGCTGCCTTCCTCCAAATTTACATGGAATGTCCTTTACAATTATCACTGCAGAGGAATGCTGCTCGTTCTGGTAAAGAGGCATCATACCTATTTCATGCATTTACCTCCCAAACAATCAGGTGGATCCAATTTGCATCTCCATAAAGTCATAGAGACCTTCTGAAAGGGTCATATTCTTTAGTCCATAATTGTTTTAAACTTTGGGTGGACAGCATTGAAGCTTGACCAGAGCTACAAAATGTTACATGCCTTCCCTCCATCATGGATGGCCTAACCTCAGCTGCAACGTGTGCCATGTCTGCCCTCCCACAGCGCTGCTGTCTCCCCTCTAGGAGCTTCAAATCACACCAAATGTATTGAAGATGCTACCAGGCAAGACTTGAGAGTACCAGACGCTTCAATCCTGCGCATGGCGACGGTTCTGGAGCCACCCAACAGCACTCTGAATCCATGGGAGTCCTGTGTCCTGACATGCTCAGCTCTAGAACCCAATAATACAGCTCTGTGGTGAGTGAATGACTGTTGGTGCATGGACCTTTGGTATCTGGAGAGCTGATCGGACTTGCGGGCTTGGCATACTAACACAACTTATGCCTTGCTGTTTGTCATATCAAGTGCTGCCCTGGAAGGAGTTGGGCCCAATGGGATAATTAATAATCTCCTCAGATTGTTTTTTGAAGTTCTTACAGCCGTTTGATTGTTACACAGATCTAAAGAGTTCTGTGCAATGTCTGGTGAATGAGTGTCTGGACCCTCTCATTTTGCAAGGTTCGATGCCTGCATACATGGACAGTATTCGTAGAGAACCACTGCGACCATACATTTTTCTCTCGCTTGCTACAGGTTACGAGTGCTTGATTGGGTCAACACATCGTGGTCCCAATACCCCCCGAACCTGCCTCTGATCGACGAAGATCAGCTACAGGCTAAGCTACAGGAGGCACGTTCTGCCACGGCTGCCAGTATGTTGCATCAACTGGATGTACATAGCAGGGCACAGCTCTCAGATTTATTATCAGGTAAATCAAATGATCTTTGATGCAGCAGTGGATGAGGACTTGACATGTTGCAGGCACGTACAACACTGACCTAGTTAATTTTCCAAGTTGCAAATAACATTTTAAGGTCTGGTAAAAGCTTGTTTCAATGTTGAATAACAAGAAATAGAGTGCCAATACATTCATACGTTTGCTATAGTTATTACTTATTGAATTCTTAATTACTTATTGAATTCTTAATTGTGAGCCTTTGTTTTTTGGATACGTGTTAAGAATACCAATTGCAACCCTATTCCTGTGATGACCCTTCAAACTTCATGACTCTGCAAGGGGCATGATTAGCATGCTATCTCTCTTGACATAATGTTACTATGGTAAGATTGAGAGGTGTCTGACGTGTGTCTGTACAGAGACCCCTGATGCTATGAAGAGAGATGTGGCAACTAAGATGAATTGTATGAGGCGCCAAATGCTGGAAGAATGTAAGAAGAAATTAGCAGAACCATTTGCAGGTGAGGCAAGTCGATGTGATCCATCTGAGGTCTTCTCAGCATTTCTGAGCAAGTTCAAGGCTGTGTTGTCTTCAAGCCTTCAGGAGTGCTTCAACAACTAGGAGCCGTGGATGGTTGTCTTTTGAAGGGAGAGAAGGTCTCTAAATACCCAGTCCTGATCAGACTAAGATTAGTCAGGTAACTCCATAAAGCTTAAGGTGTAACCCTGACATTATTCAGTTATTTGGAATGTTTTGCAACTGTTTTTATTGAATGTACGGTCCATTTAGTTGCATCACATCTTCACAACGTTCAACGCTCAGTGTTCAATACATAATAAACACATCAGATGATCAATAAGACAGAAAACATACCCCAAGTTTAGGGTTGAGCCAAAACATGATATATGACACCCTGATGCCTTAAAGTACAGAACAGCGCAGCTTAGATCATGGACCAATTTATACACTCGCAGCTAAATGAGAACAGGCACAAACAAATGTGCATAAACTTTAATAGCAAAAACCATCAGGGATGATATGACTTCCAGTCTACTTATTACAATTCTTGATACAACTTCTGCAGTGATCCACACATCATTTCACTACTTTGGGATGAGGACACCATCAATAACGTGTACAACACCATTTGAGGTTTTGAAGTCTGCCTTCTTCACTTTGATGCCATTGATCTGAACCCCCCCAGCCAGAGACACTTTCACCTTGCTTCCTTGAACAGTGGTCAATTCTTGACCCTCCTTCATGTCAGAGCTCATCACCTGCAGGGGCACACAATGATAACTCATTGGAGCATCCTCTGGAGTTGTTGCACCTGACAAAATAAGCAGGTTGTTCAATTGGGTTGATCTTGGAGGCAGTATGTTAAAGCTAATATGGAGGCAGTCAGAACAACATTCTTTAATTGAGTATTTCAGTTCGACTATTTTGTTGATGCGCGTCAGGAGAAACGTGTCAAAACTGCATCTTCTGCCACAAACTCACCAGTCCAGCGACTGCATGATACCTGCGGAATAAATAAGTGATGGTCAGAAGAATTCAAACAGAGCAGTGAGCGATGGGCGGATCAGATGTAGGAAAACACTGTAAAACATACGGGAAAATCCGTCCACTTTTCGACTTACTTGAGAATGTCAGGAAGATTTGGAAGGGCGAGGAGTTCCATCTTTGTGATCTTGAGAGCGCGAGCAGCGTCAGCAAATGCATCGTCGTTAGGGGCGAACAGAGTGAAGGGACCAGCACCCATCAAAACTTTGTCCAGGCCAGCCTGAGCGGTAAGTAGGTATAACAATGAAAAAACACCGTAAACTGAAGTATGTCATTATAGATGCCGCAAATACCAGTAAGATCGTTCCACTACAAACAAACATACTATCCCACTGTCTGTGTACCTCGATGAAGCCTTTGAAGTACAATATTGAACTTCTATGACTTGGTAATTAGATAATATATACCTTAGCCAAGCTGCTGGCAAGCAACGTGTAATTGGCATTAGATGCAAGTGATCCGTAGCATGACTTGTCAAAGGTTTTTCCACCTTCTTCACCGCCCTTAGCAGCAACAACATGCAAATGGGCACGACCAGGGCGTGATACCACTGAGGATCGAGCCGAAAAAGTCCGTTGTGAGAAACTCATCTTCATTGCCATCTTTTCAATGTAGTTTACAGGAAATTGATAATTTACTAGGATACTTATAATCGTTAGCTGAAGAATCCGATAAGGGTGTACAGAATTGAATCGACGGATCCAGGGCGTACGGGAGAAGCCACATATCTCCCAAAGAGTCAGAGCTCCTTAAATTATTAAATTTCTTGTGCACATCAGAGCCCTACGAAAGTTCATATTTGTCGTTTAGCAGGATTCGAATATGACTCAGCTACCGGACCTCTTCTTCATGTTTATCTTGTTTTTTATCTTGTATATGTGTGTCATGAGGCAGAAGTTGAATTAGCTTGAATGTCTGTAATATGTAGCATCGACGTCGCTGCAATGTCGTCACTTCAATAATTTTGACCCTTAACTACAATTAGTTATCCCCCAGTGTAACTGACCTGCCCTGCTTACTCTCGAACTGCTTCTAATTATCACAGTTATTGTGTTGCTTACTTATCCCATAGTCCAAATAGGCAATTTTGTCTTCCCATCTAAGCAATATACCCACCGGCCACCCTCAGCAATGGCTCAGTGATACTTAAGTTTTCAGGCATGTACATTTGGTTCCTTTTTTATTGCCATACATATTTTACTTTGTCTGCAGCAAGACTACCTCCCTTGAAATAGTAGTGGGCAACTGTTATGGCCAAAATCTTAGACCACCTGTATATGCTCTCCAGTGCATTTAGGTGATTGTATGTTGGAGGTCTCGTAACTCTTTTCCAGAAGCTAGATTGCAGGAGTTTTCAATTCATCGAGAGCATCAATTAGCCAAATTAGGGAACGCTCCCCTCATCACAAGGATAACAATTTTTAGAAGTCCTTTGACAACAGATTTGCTAAACATTTCCTCACAATCGCTCTGAGAAGAGATGAGTACACATGTGCACAAATTATTTATCATGATCGCAGAATACGCATACTTGTGATTATTATACTCAATCAAGACTATGCATGTAGTGTGGCCCTAGCTATTAGTATGTACCTAAACAATATTGGCAACACCATTATTTCACACTAGTGCCTTTTGGATACTGAGCAGGCTCCCTTTGTATTGAGAATGGAATTCTGTAGATGCTTGTCGGATACATGCATGCAAAAGCACTCATAGGAATAGGAACAGGAGTCTGCACATTGCTTTTAAGAAACTCTCTAACACTATCTTGAGCCATTTCCACACTTCCAACAATGCCTCAGGCAATCTCCTACTTAATGCTCAATCGCACTTCCATATAGCACTTTCACTTTCTAAAATGTGGTAGGCCATGTGATCAAGTTCACATAATTCTTCTGGACAACCTGCCACCTGAGTGCAATCGCATGCTCTGTTGCTGCTTTTCCACTGCACCTTCCGCCATCATAGCTCTCAATCTCTCCCTTGTACTCAATACGGAGAGCCGGCTGCTCATATTCAAATCAGGTAATAATGAATTATTACGATTATCTGTGAAATTCTCAGCCATTCCTCCCATCCCCCCAAGCATTCCTTGCGGGGGACTACTTATTTGTGCTGATTTAGCTCTCCTCACAGAAGAGGAGCTTGCTCTGATTCCAGCTTGGGGGGATGCTGCAGCAGTATCATGAGGCAGCATGGTGGAAGAAGGGTCAGTGAGGTATGAGCCAGGTACTAAGAAGTTGAGGCTATGAGATTCAGTTGGCCAAGCCCTGACCAGAGGTGGAGGAGATGCAGGACCCGAGGAGGACATCCAAGGCCGCAACGGCTCTGATGATCCCTTACTAGATCTCAGGACAGCCGAGCGGCGTGCAATGGGAGAAGACACTGTGCCAATGTTTGCAGAAGAGTGACGTCGGTTCACAGCTGAGACATGAAATTTTTCGTCCCCATTCAGATGCCTGCGGGGATCAAACCAATGAGGATGAGGACAAAATCATCACAGATGTGAGTTGTTACGCGATTTGCACATAATAAGAGCCATGGACGGAAAAAGAAACGCAGGCAATATGAGGTTTTAAAAGTACATTTTGCAAGAAAGTCATACCCAAGCTGGAGGCCAATCCTACAGGAAGGCTGAATGCTTTGGGGATAGTGCTTTGGGGATAGTGCTTTGGGGATAGTGCAGATATTTGAGACAAAAATACTTGTGGTCCATGAGCTTCAGACTTTGTTTGAGCTCACCTGTAAAAGCCAGTCAGCAGGATTATGTTGTGATCAATAAGCACAGCCGTCCCTTCCACCACATGGTGGGACACTGCAGTGCTCTGACCTAAATTTTCCCATTCAGGGAGCGGGCCCGTGGGTGATGCGGATGGATCATGGGACGTCTCCTCTTCTTCACTATATCTCTCCTCATCCTCACTATATCTGTCCTCCTGTTCCTGCTCCTCCTCCTGTTCAACCCTTTTCAGCACTTCCCCCTGGGATTGTGGATCTGTTTCACCCTGTGTGATGTACTGCTCTCCTCCCTGCATGTACTGCTCTGCCTGGCCAGGCACTGTGGCACGTGCATCTTGCCTAGACTCTTCTGTATCTCCTCTGCCTGATCCCTCAACTGCCGCCTCCAAGATTGTGGGCATTTCAGATGGCGAGGAAAACCCTGAACCTAAAACTGTATGTTCCTGACCTTTCATGGTAGCTTCTGCCCAGGAGGCAAGCGATTGTTCAGGAAGCATTGCACTTGAGGCAGTGGGAGAAGAGTTTGGATGATAATATTGCTCCTCATTGTCTTTACCTGACAGAGGGAGAAAGAGGTAGATAAATTATGACACATTGTATTCTGCAATTAAATAGAAAGAGGACTCTGAAAGAAATAAAGTTTCTTAAAAGAGGCTTCAATTGCTTTTGCTATCCACTTACTTGGATTGCGACCGTCAAGGTGTTTAGGAGTGCAATATCGTGAAGTACGCTGTACCTCAGCAACTGACACCTGCACAGCAGAAGTGTCCTTAACATCTGCATAAATGACACAGTCTTTCGTAACACTTGCTCTTATCTAGATTATTCCTGAATTGAGGATCACACATCTAGTCTCAGGATTCAAGCTAATTGTTGCAAATGTACTTATTTGCAACATTTTGCAGAGCCTGTCAAGTTCAGTGCTTGACCTAGTTTTGAACCCCCTTGATCATGATAATTGATGAATGTAACAAAAAGGTGACGCCGGAATGCTGTTACTAAAGCTGATTCATACTGCAGCTGAATAATGTGAAGCCTGACCTGCAAGCTACGTTCCATAGTGGCGTCATGCTGGGCTTGCCACAATGCCCTCTGTGTACCCGGCGCAAACAACAGTCGGTGATCCAGAAATGGCACCTGGCCCAAAAACAGACTTTCAGCTACTCTTCATTTCTTAAAGTGGGTCCCTAAATTGTTGTGGGTTGCCCTCAATGACTTAATTGTCTCAGAACCTTGACTCTCCATTATTGGTCAAGACGTAATGGGAATTTCTTGTTAGTGTGGGGGGCATTGCCACTCTACAAACATTCATCACTGCCTCTTTGCTCCTATGCACCGCACTGTGGTGTACATGTCCTCACCTGATTCTGATCTAGTCTCGTCCCAGGAGGTATACTTCCTGGCTGCAGGTTAGATCTGAAAAGAAGGTACTCGTTGTTGGATCCTCCAAATGGCGATGTGCTGTACTTGCGTTCAGCTGATGAAAACAGGATCTTTCCAAGCTGTGTTTACAAAGACAAGACACGCAAAAGCACACAGAAAGTTAGAAGCGTTTAGATAGTGAGCCTTGGTGGTGTAAAAATACTTCAGATCTCAGGTTTAGGATGCAACCACGTATAGAAATCTACTAAGGAGATGCAAAATTGGTTTTGTACCTGCTGCAGTAAGCGCTCATTCTCTCTAACTAGCTCCTCTTCTTGAAGTGATTTAAAATACAGAGCCTTGGAGTTGTCTGGCCGGATGTGTGTCATACTCAAAGCCTTCACGGTTCGAGTGTCAGTTTGTCATATGAGATGGAGGTTCTTAATTTGACGTCCTCTAAATGCTTAATAATAAAAAGGGTCTAAAACACATGTACAGAGTAACTTGAAACTCACCAAAGGCTTACTACTGTCTGTCATCGAATGCACCTCCGAGAGTTTCTTTCGATGCAGATCATAATCGTGTTGATACCACCTACGAGAAATCATATCAGATGATATTCAGGAATTAAGCCGAAAATGCTTCGGCACATGTTGAAAAGACGATGATACACCTTCGTGCCAGGACAGGATTGCAAGTAAGATTGCCTTTTCTTGCCCTGTCACCCATTTATGTCCCTTTAGAACGTACAGATGGAAAGGGTAGGCTGATGTGTTGTGCAGATAGGCTTGTGAGGAACACTTAATTTAAACAAGAATACAGGATGCAAAATCAATAAGCTGAGGAAAGTGCGAATTATTTCGTGATTTTGGAATGAAATGTTGTATGGTATAAAAAGTGTGACAGAACATGTGAAGTTTACAGCAGGTATTTATCTTGACGTAATTTGCTCAGCGCCGACACCCAAGTAGCATCTTGAATTAGAAAATTATAAAATTGATAGACTAGAGGGATAGTTGCAGCATGCCACAAAGCATGAGCATCTACAATTCCCCACATGGGAGGGAAATCTAGGACCTCTAACAAAAGGGCCGCATATACAAAAGCAAGGAAGCGGTACAAAGTCCATCGATGAGGATGCCTAACAGCTTGGCAATAACAAATCCATACAACTGTGTTGACAGCACCCATCATCAGACAAAACCTGCGCGGAAAATAATAAAAATGCTAAATTGCATGTAGACCAACATCAAAAAGCTATTCATGGATTGATTGATTCACTTGCCCTCTTAAGTACCTCATATTCCATCCATAATCAAACTTAATATACAGCATGTAACGTAGATGCCAGCCTGTCACAGCCAGCACCAGCCCCACTGCCATGATGCCTAATGCTCTGTACTGCTTGGGCGCTGGGAGCGCTGCCCTCAGGAGAGCACAAACCAAACTAGCGGCCACCACAACATTGGCTGAACAGTAATCCAGCCTCTCTGTTAATCGGGTGTCTCTTACATGAAACGCAGCGGACCATAGCCATGCATTAACATGGATACCAGAGTACATTAACCACAGTCCTAAATAAGGGTAATGTAATCCCACGCCACCTAATCTCACGCTCTTTGTGTTTGACCCACTGACTATGGCATCTGCTGATGGTGTTGCTGCGTTCATGCTTGAAAACACTTCTTCTGTACAGGGGCTCTTGCTCCTACCCATTTTAAAGTGCCCTGTATAAGGCTTCTGGGTGATAGAGCTGCAACAACTGATCAATGCCAGGCAGGCATGGATGTGGGCTAGCATATTCCCAAGAGACAGAAGCACAGACATGAACTCCTGGGCACCTAATACGCGTTGGAAGGGCCATTTACCAAAGTACTTGATAACACGGTGCTGGTTTGGTACCCCCTGTGCTCTGCGAGCATCCTCTAACTCATGCATGCAGTGGTACCTAAAGGAGAACCCATGCATTGTGATGAGTCGCACACTGGG
Organism: Chlamydomonas eustigma; assembly: GCA_002335675.1. Classification (NCBI taxonomy): domain Eukaryota; kingdom Viridiplantae; phylum Chlorophyta; class Chlorophyceae; order Chlamydomonadales; family Chlamydomonadaceae; genus Chlamydomonas; species Chlamydomonas eustigma. The sequence goes on along the minus strand of BEGY01000003.1, from coordinate 1,016,489 downwards.
ATTGTTACTTTGACATCTGCTAGGAATCACTATTGCAGTGTGTTCTATTCTATGGTCAAATTGAAATCACATGAGAAATAGATCTTCATTTCAAATTTTGAACCTGCAGTCATCTTCACAGCTCCATCTAGTAAGCCGCAGCGCAGTGGGGATGGGAAGTTGATTGATGTGCGGACAAGCAGTTCCACAGATTTCAATGTTCTCCCTGACTTGTGCGCATCCTGTATGCTGACATCTCCATGTGCAGCTATGAAAAGCCGGTGAGGTGTCCCCCTCACTTCCTTGCACCCTTCTATAAATGGCTGTCAATAACAGGGAAATTAAAAAGATACCACGCATTCACGAATTACAATTCGAATACACCTGTCTTTACCTTAAATGATCCTCGGTGCTATTACGATTTCGAAAGGATGAAGGAGTGTACGTGAGAGGAGATACAACATGCCCTCTACGCACATAGTGACGATCATTAATTCCTTCGAATATTTTAATTGAAAAGTCACAATGAGCTGAACTTCCGAAGGTTATAAGGGTTGCAATACATTGGGTTTCCCGCTCTATAGCTTTATTGTTTGTAAACCTGCCATAATATTCAATGTGCCTATTATAATAGTACATACCTAGTGTTCCTGTAACCATGGCGCACGAAGGAGAGGATGCGATGACTCGCACGAAGCATTTGATGGCCAGAATGAAGGCTTCAAAGCTTGCGGCTGCATTTTCAGCGTGGAAGGCATGTTGGACACTCTGCTTCGTTCTTTAAAATTTTTGACTCTCAGCAAACTCTTTCTCTTCCTTGACAGGACCTCCAAGAATTTGAGCACTCCATTGAAACTCTTCAGCAAGTAGTTGGTCCTGTAGCCGTGAGTCCTTTGCATGATGCAAACCTCATCAGTAATACCAACTTCATCAGTAATAAGACTGATGTGTTAACGACATTACAGCAGTTGTATGATTTGTGGCTCCATTGTACAGTTGCTGTTATGATTCTGCTCTTCATTAATGTTCTTTAAGTGCTATATGGATATCCACCTTTCATCATGTTTGCAGGCTGCTTTAGAGAAGCGCCCTAGCGACAGATCTCCTAGTGAGATTCGGAAGCTTCTTCCTTTGATCCAGAGCATCAAATCATACCAGGCCTTGGATGAACCAGTCCAGACATTCCTGGCCACATATGCAACCTTAGAAGTGATTTGGGAGACTGTGGAATTACCCAAGACGAGTGAGACCTTGTACCACGACTAGAGAGTGCTTAAGTCAAGCATGCGCCTAGTATTTGTTTAGGTGCTTGTTCAGGTGGAATACTAGAGCGAAAGAACAGCTATGATGATCGATATGTGTGACTCCCATGCAGCTTTTGATGCAAGCAACCTGTTCAATGTTTTGTGTGGTGGCATTTGGGGAATCTCTTGTGAGGCTGGGGACCCTCAACTCATGGTTTTGGGTCAGATGGCAGCAAGAGATATCATGAGCACAGAGGAGGAGGTAAGGCAGGAGAGTAGGAGAGTAGGATCCCAGCGAATGCTGCGCTTAGAAAAGAGGAAGATGATGTTATTGTGAGAGAGACGCTAGAGCCGGGATCTTTGCGTGAACGGAACCATGGTGCTGATCAAGAAATAAAGAGAGACTAGTTCTTCGTATTAGGCCGCTGAAAGCGCATAGCTTACATTAGTGGCCCACTGAAAGCGCATAGCTTACATTAGTGGCCTGCAGCTTATTTCAATATCTCTTGGAACCTGGGTTTGCCCCGCCCTTTATAATTGTGCGGTTCGCTGTCAAACTCACTTCTGCTCCCTTCATACTCCCTTCATACTCCCTTCTGCTCACTTCTAACTCACTTCTGCTTCCTTCTGTGTATCCTCTACCAGCCTCCTCCTGAGAAGCCAAAGTTCAACAACGAGGAGATTGTTCCAGTAGCCCCTGCAAGGAAAATGAAGCGCTCTGAGACCATTGATACCTTTCAGCTGGATAAAAAGTTCAACAACAAGAAGGTGATACCTGCAGAGTGAATTCCATTGCTACAGTCATTGACACATAAGCTTGGCTTCACAAAGTTTAGAGGCACTGTCTTGAATAAGGGGATGTCCCAACCAAGCATCGTCTACTAATCAAAGATCATGTGGTACACATTACAACTGAAGAGTCCCTTCAGTTTGATGTTGACAGAACTTCATGTGTGTAGACAGGTCAAAGCAAGTGCTGTCAGGCTGCCTGTACTTACAGAAAACTAATCTTGCTGTGATGTCCATTTGCCTCTATTATATATTATATTTTCCAGATTTCAACGATGGCACTGTTTTCCCACTCCATTAACAATGTCCGCCCACGGCTTGGTCAAAGCATGAATGACATCATGTCGCCTCTGTCTGCGTCTCTTTTGCAGGTGACGTCCAGATTGTGGCGCACAATCATAGGGCTTATCAGGGCAGGTCTGATGCCAACACGCACTGCGAGCCTAGCCATGCTTGCCTCTGAGGCCTATTACGCTGTCCCAGGGATCTCAACTGAGGCTCCAGAGCCCATGGGCCTTACCCATGGCCGCGTCCAGGCTCCTGGAAATGGAGGGATGGGGTTGTTAGGTGGCGTGGGAGGGTCAATAGGGCCTTCAGGGTTTGGCAGTAATGGTTTAGGGGGGCCTGTGGTGGATGAGTTCGGTCCCGGAGACAGTTTCTCTGGAAGGTATAGAACACAGCTAGTACTAAAAACATACGTGACAGACTCATATATATTACATATTGTTTCCACACTTTCACCATAACTTTAGCCACAGTTACTGCTTGATTGTCTCTGTCCACATGTGTTGACTGCCATGCATGCTGCTTGATTGTCTCTGTCCACATCTGTTGACTGCCATGCATGCTGCTAGATTGTCTCTGTCCACATCTGTTGACTACCATGCATGCTGCTAGATTGTCTCTGTCCACATCTGTTGACTGCCATGCATGCTGCTAGATTGTCTCTGTCCACATCTGTTGACTGCCATGCATGCTGCTTGATTGTCTCTGTTCACATCTGTTGACTGCCATGCATGCTGCTAGATTGTCTCTGTCCACATCTGTTGACTACCATGCATGCTGCTTGATTGTCTCTGTCCACATCTGTTGACTGCCATGCATGCTGCTAGATTGTCTCTGTCCACATCTGTTGACTGCCATGCATGCTGCT